>JAVJIF010019093.1:0-106863 GCA_038442645.1 Agave tequilana | reverse complement strand
ACTTGGAGACGGAGTTCATCAAGAAGACCTCGGTACATAGTTTATAGTTTTTTTTAGATCATTTTTAAAGATTAGAATAGTGTGATATGCTCAAGTTCACTATACACACACGTTCATGTTTTGGATTCGGTTTTTCGGTTTTTGTTTAACCGATATTGGTTTTCATGATGATAGATAGTATCAATACAAGTTTACTTTGTTTAAGTGTATATTAGATATATTCTATATACATGTAAGCTTAATTTTCTAGACAAACTTATGTTGTGATGTCTATTCATGAGGTTTTGTGTTTTGTGTTTTTAACAAAACATATTTTGGAATTAAAGTCAAAACAATGATATATATATGTTTCATGTATATTGGACTTGTGTCCATATGCAACATGCTTCAAAGTGTTTAAGTATCATGTTTTTGTATTTGGATAAGTTTTGGAGAAAACGAATTTTCTTTTGAAAAATCTAAGTTTGGAAAAATACAGGTATTGGTTTTCGGTAATTTTTCCATAACACAAAAATGGTTCAAAATGTTTGATATTTGTGTTGAAAATTTTAACACATGTTTGTATATCATATATAATGTTAGAAACTATTTTTGTGAATTTTTAGAAGATTTATGAAAATTTTAGAATTAAAAATACCAAGTTTTTCTTACCCAGAATGCCTTCTGCCAGGCTCTGGCGGTCGACCGGGCCGGTCGACCGGACCCAGAGTCGATCGACCGACGTGCACAAACTTGTGCACATTGGCTTGGTACTTGGGCGGTCGACCGGACGGTCGACCGTAAGCAAGGCACGGTCGATCGAGCGTCTCGACCGGCCAGAGAGCATTTGCTCTCTGGATTTGGACGGTCGACCGGACGGTCGACCGAAGGCTTCCAACGGTCAAATTTTTGACCGTTGGCGGTCGACCGGGGCGGTCGACCGCCAGCCGCCAGAGCTGCCAGATCAGCTCAACGGCTAGTTTTTATTGGAGGCCTATATAAACCCCATTTCTTTGGGATTTTGGCTAAGATTTTCAAGGAAAAAATTCATACCTTTTCAGTGTTTTCAAGTCAAAAGTTTTTGGTGCAAAATCTCTAAATCTCTATTTGTTTTAAAGTGTTCTATTTATTTCAAAGAAAATAGGTTTTTGGGAATTAGGTTTTGATCTAAAATTCTATATCTATTTGGTATTTTCCCAAGAGATTTTCTTTGATCTAAAACACTTCATTATCCACTTGAGCTATATCATTCTATCCTATTCTATAGGATCTTTTGTTTTGTGGGACAAGAGATAGTTTGTGGTCTTTGTAACACCAAGTTGTAAACCCTTTACTTTTGTATCCTTTTGGTAAAGGTTGATTTGGGTTGTGGTTAACTCCCTCTTTGGTAGAGGTTGAGGTTGTGGTTTACTCCCTCTTGGTGAGGTGGAGTTGTTTGGTGCTTGTATCCCTCTTGGTGAGGTGGATTTGGTTGTATTGGTGGAGTTTGGTACTCCGGTCTTCGGTTGACCATTTGTATTGCCTCGGTGGAGGTTGTATTGGTTGAGAGAGGAGTTCGGTACTCCTAGTGGATTGAAAATCCTTCTCGGTGAAGGCGGGGACGTAGAGCTCGTGCTCGAACCTCGAAACACATCTTATTGTTTGCGTTTGATCGATTGACTCTCAACTCTCTCTCTCTCTCTTTATTTGTGCATTGCATCATTCATATTTCCTATATCTATATGCTTGGTTGTGTTTGCTTGTGTGCCTCACTTGTGCTTACCACGAGAGCTTCATATAGCGCCTCAACTCTTATTCAGAGGAATCAAGAGGAGTTAGTCCAGAGCCCTTCACGGGGAATTCGGCTACACTCGTTGGTTGCACTAAGTGTTGTTGCAAATTAGTTTTAAATTCCACATTTAGTATTTAGATTAGCATTATCACCTATTCACCCCCTCTAGGTGATTTCAATTGGTATCAGAGCCTACGCTCCTGATATTTGGTTTAACCACCTAGGAGTGAGATCTTGGTTTGCTAATCTATCATTTGCATTTGCACGTATATTGTTTGCACACACTCATGGATTGCTTGTCACCTCCCATGTTTGATGTTTTCAACATTGACACATGGAAACTTAGGATGTCCATGTATTTAAAAACCCTAGGTTTGCATGTTTTCCTTGCCGCTACCAAGAAATGCTATCTTGGTACCGCAATCATGTAGGGGTCAATACACAAGGCCTTGAGGCTATTAGAAGCAAGCTAAACAAAGAATATCTTATGCTTGTTTCTAACTTTGATTCCGCCTTTGCAGTGTGGAACAAGTTGACCACCTCCAAGCTTCAATTGCCAATTCAACTGGAGGAGGAATCTAGCGGAGAATCCGAGTCACAATGCTTCATGGTCCAAGGGAATGACTCCTTGAGGTATATTCGGAATCTCAACTAGATTGTGATGATGCTAGTTCTTCTAGTAATGAGCATGTTGATCCTAACACTTTAAATGAAGAACTTTCTATGTTTGTGAAAAATTGATAGAAAAGTATAATCTTTTGAAAAGAAGACTTTTGCATTAAATAAAGAAAATGAAAATTTGTCTTCTAAACTTGGTTTGGTTTTGCAAGAGAAAGAGGAGATTTCTAATGAAAGGAATTCATTGAAATCTAAATCTAAGCTTGAACTTGCCCTAAAAGAAAAGAATTTTGAAAAATAAAAATGATTGTGAAATAATTTTGAAGAAAAATGAAAAATTGTCTTCAAAAGTTGATTTTGTAGTAAAAGAGAATGATTCTTTGAAAACAAAATAATTTCTATTTCAAATGATTTAGATGTTTGTTTAAAGAAAAATGAATCTTTGCAAAATAATATAGATTCACATGTTTGCCATGCTAGGGTAGTTTCACCTAGTTCACCCATTGCATGCTCCACTTCTTCTTTAATTAAAAATGATATATCCATGCTAAAGAAGAATATTGATTGTTTGGGCTCCACTTTGAGCCATTGAGTTTTGAGTCATACACGTTTGGAATCTTTGTTTCGAAAGAACAAGTTCCATCTATGCATGCACACCCTCCACGGCATACACATGCTACTCACGATCACAACCCACACAATGTATGCTCATGTGTACACATGTCACATTGTGGACGTAAGGGCCACCTTGCTAAGTTTTGCTATGATCGTATACATGATGAAAATTTAGCAACTAAATTTGTTTGGGTTAGAAAAGGTACTAACCCCCATGGACCCAAAGAGTGTGTGGTACCAAAGACCACCCCTATTATATTTGATGTAGGTGTGGGCTCTCGCATGACGTGAGAGTTGCGGTACCTTGAGGTGAGGTGGATGCGTTAGAGCTTCATGAGGACTATTTGGATGCATCACTTTCAAGGAAAGTTTGGTGGGAGGACCACCTTAGTTTGGAGAGCTTGAGAGGTGCCCTCATCGGTTTTGGTATCGATCTCTAACTCCCATTTATATTGCATGCTTTCCATTTTCATTATTTATAGCATGTTTTTGATTTTATTGATTATTATGATTATGCCATGTTAATTAGATTAGTGATATACATGTTAGTTATTTGAGACACCCATGTTTAATATGGACTTATGTCATTGTGTTCTCACTTTGTTTTAAACTAATATGTATGTCCTAGATCTAATGCATGTGTATAAACATAATGATCATATGGATGTTTATGATTTTTTATTTTGATGCTTCATGTTTGTAGATTATTATGTTAAATGCCATGATTATTAGGTCACTGACATGCATGTATAGCTTTTGAGATCACCCATGTTCATATGGATCATTCTTTGTGTTCTCACATATGTTTAGCTATTATGTATATCATAACTCTAATAGCATGTGGATTACATAATGATCATATTTATATTTATCATGTTGATTTATGTCTTGTTTTATGCTTCATGATTTGATTACTTGGTTAAATGTTAGTTTTCATTAAAACTAGGATATATATACTTGTACATATAGTGGGCCACAATAAATTTTTATATTTTGTGCTTGAACGCTTATTTGTACCCATTAGATGTGCTAGTATAGTCTAGTTTTGATGATTCATGCATTTGACTTGTATTCCTATTTTATCCATGTTTTCATGTTTATATGTTAACTTCATGTATATGTCCATCTTGTCCAAACTATTGATTATGCATATACATCCTTTGAGCCACGTGCCTTCAGCATATACATTTGTGGACTCGTTTATATTTGGATATGTATGTATACTTTAGTTTGTATAAGACATACATTGCTTGAAGATTAATCGTTTTGATGATTTTCATGTTTAAAGGAATTTTCACATGAGCTTATTGACTATCTTTCATGATTATGTTCTTCACATTTATTTGAACACTCACCTTTATTGTTTACTCATGTTTTATTTTCATGAGTCATTTTATGCTTCATTGACCTTGAGTGTTGGCTATCATGTGAATTTCATGTTTCATGAAAAATATTTTGTTTTTATTCCTTGCTTGAAGGATTTCGTACTAGTTTACAAGTTTTTCCATTTAACTAGTTCGTATTCTTCGTCATGGTAGAGTTTTCATATAATATTTTCAAACCCATTTTGAAAACCCCTACCTTCCACGGGCGGTTGGTTGGGAGACCATGCCTTGTATGTTCATATTGAAAATCATTTTAAACATGTGCATGAATGGGTGGTAGGTAATATGAGATATACACTTGATATTATTGTTGTTTCAATTGGTATCATTGGATTCTTTCAATTGGTATCAATATTGACATTTATTGTATACTCATATATATTCTTATGTATGTATGCATACTCTTCAAATAGTATCAATTTCGATTGGTATCTAATTTTCATACATATATATTTTTATTTGTGCTTACTATATCCCTATATCTTTAAGCACAAATTTTGATTTATGATAAGCTTGATTTTTTTTAATGACTATCATGTTTCAATTGTTAATTGTCAATTGGTATACTAATACAAGCTTATGCATCGTTTTATTTGGTATTTCATAAAGGGGGAGAAAACTCGTATTTCATCTTTCTATTGGTATTTTGTTTACCATTGGTTTTGTATTCCACTCCCATACTTTATGATGAAAAATGATTGAAAAATTAATTTTTGATTTTTATTGATTTTAATTTGGTATCATATGCTTATAAAGAATATACCTTACAATTGGTATCAAGATGTTATTTGTTTACTTTTCATTTGGTATCATGTAGTGAAAGATATATTTTTTTTCTTTCAATTGGTATCATAAAATGTTTTGATTGGTATTGCCTATATGCAAGGGGAGCTTAACATCTCTTCTACATATAGATTCATGTTGAGTGTATCTTATATTGAGGAGCTTGACAACTCTTCTTTATGCGGTACACGTGTGTAGGGGGAGCTTTACTTCTCCTCTTATGCATTGCATATTATACGTTATGTGAATTAGGGCTTGTCATCCCTCCTTCATGTAATGCATATATGTAGGGAAGTTAACTTAGCGTCTTTTTCCATTGATTTGCCAAGGGGAACTACAATAAAAAGAGTCGAGGAGCTAAATTACAAGTATTCTAAAAGATTACTGTTGGCCCATAAGGTTACACTCTCCATTTGTTAGAGTTTTGATGATAACAAACCAAATAGGAGCTATATGCTACTAATTAGTTTGTTAAGATAAGTTTCAAGTTTGTACCATATTTGGAGGCCATTGCTTAGTTATTGCAAGAAATTATAGGTTCATAAAGCAAAGAAGGCTTTTTGCACATCAAGGAAGGAACATAGAAGAGAAAGCTCTAGCAAGGCATTGCATGGCTCAAGACTTCAAGATTGCTCAAGATAATTTATTAGATTTGTTTTTAGTTTAGAGTTTTGTTAAAGAATAGTGAATAGGTTTGAAGCTCTATCACACACGTTTTTTTGCGCACATCTTGTTTCCAACATATTGCCTATAATATGTACAAAAATATTTTGTATACAATCTTCAGCCTACAAACTCATTTTTATCCATTATATATATCCCTATTCAAAACTATTTTATTAAAAATAGATTTCTCCTCAAATTCTGTTTTTGTTTTGGCTTTTGACCTGAGCCGGTCGACCGCCAGGGTCGACCGCCCTATGTCAGGTCAGCCGGTCGGCCGACCCAGTCGACCGGAGTTCTGGCAGCAGTGCGTATCAGTGTGCATGTTTCACGGTCGACCCGAGACGGTCGCATGCCTGACTGACAGACTTTTGCTCTCTGTATGTTTGGGTCGACCGGGCGGTCGACCGAGAGCGGCAACGGCTCTTATTTTTGAACTTGCGGTCGACCGGCCGGTCGACCGAGGTAGCCGTTTGAACAGTAACGGCTATCTCCTAAGCTGGTTTAATTTTTGTCTTTTTCTCACTTAAGTACGTTTTAATGACATGTTTTGAGTTTAATATCTTCTGATTAGCCTCTAAATATGTTTTATCTCCTAACCCTAGCCCTCTCCTATAAATAGGGGTGTTTGGGGAGAGCTTCATTAACCAATTAATTACAAAAAAATTGCAAAAAGTTTCAAAAGTTTAAGGCAATCAAAAGAGCTTTGTTTCTTGGTTTTTGTGCTGAAATTCTCTCTCATTTTCTGAAGTGTTTTCAAGAACTCTCTGATTTCTTTTTCTTTTTCTCCTTGCACACAAGAGCTTCATTCCTACTCATTGTTCTCTAAGGACCTTTGTAAGGGAAGAGAATTTTGCAAGAGAGAGTTTGTGGTCTTTTGACTACTAAGAGATTTCTTGTACTTGAGATTGTGGAGTTGGGTACTCCGTTGAATTTGTAACATCTTTGTGATAGTGGAAGTGGTTGGAATCCTTCTGGGGAAGGCGGGGAAGTAGAGCTGGGTGCTCGAACCTCGATAATAATTCTCGGTGTTTGCGTTTGGTTACTTGCTCTTATTTCTTGCTCTATTTTCATTGCTCTTATTACTTTGCTCTCTACATTCATTGCTATATTCACTTGCTTTGTGAGATTGTTGCATCATAAATTTTAAATTGTGCATTGATTAGCATTATCACCTATTCACCCCCCTCTAGGTGATTTTCAATTGGTATCAGAGCTTAGACTCTAAGTTTTGGCTTAACATCTATAGAGAGATCCTTAAAATTTGCTAATCAACATTTGCATTCCATTTGTCATTCACTAGTAAACATGGCCGATAACATCAAATCCCCTCCTAAATTTGATGGACTCAACTTTCCTATTTGGAAGATTAGGATGACTATCTTTTTGCAATCTTTAGGTAGCCTAGTAGCTAAGTCCTTGACCAAACCCTATGTTGCACCCGATAGTGATGAAAGCACATGGACCGACTTTACCTTTAGAGAATATGAGGCTAACTCCAAGGCCCAAAACTCCCTATTAACCGCCTTGAATGAGGATGATCTTACAACGGGTAATTCATTGCCAATCCGCCTATGAGATTTGGCAACATTTATTGTCACACACGAGGGGACTTCACAAG
The DNA here is from genome assembly GCA_038442645.1 of Agave tequilana. Taxonomy (NCBI): domain Eukaryota; kingdom Viridiplantae; phylum Streptophyta; class Magnoliopsida; order Asparagales; family Asparagaceae; genus Agave; species Agave tequilana. The sequence continues at coordinate 99,428 of JAVJIF010019093.1, read as the reverse complement.
TTAAGAGAGCTAAGATAGATCTCTTAAGTCCCAATATGAATCCTTTAAAATGATTGATGAAGAATCTATTGATTGTATGATTACTAGATTTACTAAAATCACCAATGCTCTTTCTTTTTAGGTGATGACATCTCCAATGACCAAAAGGTGCGAAAAGTGATTCGGGCACTTCCTACATCATGGGAGATCAAGGCCACCACCTTGAAAGAATTGAACGACAAGGATGAGATGGACCTAATTAGTCTCATTGGGAACTTAAAGACCCATGAGATGGAAAAAGAAAGCAGAAGAAGGCGCTCCACTAAAGAAGAAATCCATAGCCTCAAGTCTTCATCACTCTTGAAGACGATGAAGAAGATGAAGAAGAAGATGAGGAGCTATCACTACTTATTCGCAATGTGAAGATAATGTACCGGAGGAACAAGCTCAACTTCCGAAGGAAATTTGAAGGCAAAGAGGAGAGAAGAATTATATGCTACAATTGCCGAAAGCCCGGACACATCATGGCGATTGCCCGGAATTCAAGAAGAAGATGACTTCCTCCTTCAAGCCAAAGAAGCCGGAAGAAAAGAAAGCATACAAAGCTACTTGAGATCGGAAAGCGAGTCCGAAGAAGAGGTGGATACGTCAAACATGTGTTTCATGGCAAACACACCAAAGGTAACCCCTCAACCTCTTGATGATGAAGATGATGATTAAGCAAAGAAGTTCTTGTTCATGCCTTTGTTGAAACTTTCAGAAACCTATGATAATAAAATTGAATGCTCTAAATTGGAAAAGGAAGTTGCATTTCTTAAAAATCAACTTGCTATTATTTCAAAAGAAAAAGATAAAATTTCTTCAAATCTCATTTCTACCCAAAATGAATTTAGTGCTTACAAAGTTGCTTGTAAAGCAAAATTCCTAAGATTGATGAAAAAGAAATTTCTTCTTTAAAAACTAGAATTGTTGATTTTGAAAAGACTTAAAGGATTGTGCTTTTAAACACTAAGAAACTTGAAGAAATGTTTTCTAAAAAGCACACCTCTCATGCTAAAGATTCACATTTAAGATTCCTCATGCTCACACTACACATAACACTTCTCATGCTAAATCTTTTTATGCTCACAATTCTCATGCTCACAAATCACACACTCACTATGCTTTTAAATATGTTAGAGTGTATAGATGCACATATTGTGGTAAGATGGACATTTGGCTAAATTTTGTTATGATCAAGTAAATAGAACCAATAATCTTGTTTGGGATAATGAAACTAACTCTTAGAACAAAAAGAAAATGTGGGTACCAAAATCAAGTCCTAAATTATTTGATGTAGGTACACACCAAGGCTCCAAGACGTAGGAGCGGTGGTACCTTGATAGTGGTTGTTCAAGACACATGACGTGGGACATCAATAACTTTACAACACTATCAAAGGTACGTGGAAGGTGGCTCCGTCACCTTCGGGGATGACTCCAAAGGCACTATCATCGGTATAGGTAACATTCAAATTGGTGCATCTCCCACTATAGAAAATGTTGTACTTGTTAATGGTTTGAAGCATAATTTGCTTAGCATTAGTCAATTTTGTGACCGTGGACTTAAGGTTGTTTTTGATGATTCTTCTTGCAAAATCTTTGATGTTAAACCAATGATTGTATTCTCACCGGTTTTTCGTGATGATAATGTTTATATCATTGACATGCTTAATGTGGAATGTTCTACTAAATGCTTAAATGCTTTTGATGAAAATTCTAGGCTTTGGCATAGAAGATTAGGACATGCATCTTTTGACCATCTTTCTAGGATTAATTCTAAGGAATTGGTGAAGGTTATACCTTGCTTGAAGTTTGAGAAAGACCGCATTTGTGGTGCGTGCCAACTTGGAAAACAAACCAAGTCTTCCTTCAAACCAATCAAGGATATCATGTCAACTAGGCCTTTAGAATTAATTCATATGGATCTTTTTTGGACCTACTAAAACTAAGAGCTTAAATGGTAGTAGATTTTCATTTGTTTTAGTTGATGATTTTTCCCGTTTCACTTGGTTTTCTTCTTGGAACACAAAGATCAACTTTTTCTCATTTTAAAATTTTTCGAAAAAGAGTTAAAAAAGAAAAGGGTTTTTTCGATTTTGAAAATAAGGAGTGATAGAGGTGGTGTGAGTTTGTTAACCAACTCTTCATGACTTATTGTGATGAAAAGGGAATTAAGCATGAAATGTCTTGTCCTAGAACTCCACAACAAAATGGAGTTGTAGAAAGGAAAAATAGAACACTTCAAGAGATGGCTAGGACAATGATAAGTGAATATGACCTCCCTCAATATCTATGGGCCGAGGCCGTAAACACCGCATGCTATATATCAAATCGTATTTATTTATGTAAAAATTCTTCCAAAACATCTTTTGAAATGTATCATTCTAGAAAACCTAATGTTGCATATTTCAATGTTTTTGGATGCAAGTGTTTTGTTTTGAATACTAAAGATAACTTGGGTAAATTTGATGCTAAGGCTTATGAAGCAATCTTTATTGGATATTCTACTACTAACAAAGCTTATAGAGTATTCAATAGATCTTCACTTACCATTGAAGAATCCATGCTGTTAAATTTGAAGAATCTAATGTGTTTGTTGAGATGTTGTAGAGAGGAACCATTAGGTGAAAACATGGAGAAACTATCCTTGAGGACTCACCCGCTCAAGATGATAAGCAAGAACCAATTGGTGACGTTCAAGAGGATAAAGAGGAAAGCTCTCAACCGCTTCCCAAAGCTTGGAGATATGCCACAATCATCCCAAGGAGCTCATCTTAGGTGATGCATCTAAAGGGGTAACAACTCGCTCCAAACTCCATGACCTATGTGGTAACTTTGCTTTCATTTCTCATTTTGAACCCAAAAGCATCCTCGAAGCCGAGGCTGACTCATATGGTTGCTAGTCATGCAAGAGGAACTCAATCAATTTGAGCGCAACCAAGTTTGGCACCTTGTTCCTAAGCCCCACGATAGACCAATAATTGGTACTAAGTGGATCTTTAGAATAAGATTGATGAGTCCGGAAATGTGATTAGGAATCAGTTTAGGTTAGTAGCCCAAGGTTACACTCAAGTTGAGGGAATTGACTTTGAGGAGACCTTTGCACCCGTAGCACGGCTTGAAGCCATACGGATGACACTAGCTTTTGCATCTTTCAAAAATTTTAAACTTTTTCAATGGATGTGTGAAAGTGCATTTGGAATGGTTTATTAAATGAAGAAGTTTATGTTGAACAACCTCCCGATTTTATTGATCATGTTCATCCTAATTTGTTTTTAAACTTGATAAAGCTTTGTATGGTTGAAACAAGCTCCAAGAGCTTGGTATGAAAGGCTTTCTAGTTTTCTCATTTCAAATGATTTTATTAAAGGCAAAGTAGATACAACACTATTCACTAAGCATGTTGATAATGACATTTTAATTGTGCAAATTTATGTTGATGATAAATTTTTTGGTTCTACTAATGAGTTTTTATGCAAGGAATTTGAAAAGGTTATGCAATGTGAGTTTGAAATGTCTTCAATGGGTGAGCTTAATTTCTTCTTGGACTCCAAATCAAGCAATTACAAGATGGGAACTTCATATGTCAAGCCAAATATGCAAAGGAACTCGTAAAGAGTTTGGACTTGAAGACTCAAAGGTTTACAACACTCCAATGGCAACTACCACCAAGCTTGATAAGGATGACCAAGGTAAAAATGTTGTAATTAAATTGTATAGAAACATGATAGGTAGTCTTTTGTATTTGACGGCAAGTAGACCGGATATCATGTTAGTGTGTGTCTTTATGCTAGATTCAATCGTGTCCCAAAGAGTCTCATCTTATTGCGTAAAACGCATTATTCGTTATATTAAGGGAACGATTGGAATGGGTCTATGGTATCCGAAAACTGGAGATTTCTCAATGACGAGTTATTCGGATGCCGACTATGCGGGTTGTAGAGTAGATAGAAAGAGTACTAGTAGGACATGTCAATTTCTTGGTAATTATCTTGTTTCATGGTCCTCTAGGAAACAAAATTCCGTAGCTCTCTCAACCGCCGAGGCGGAGTATGTTGCCGCGGGGGCTTGTTATGCACAAGTCCTTTGGATGAAACATACTCTCCTTGATTATGATTTGCATTATAACCATATAAAAATATTTTGTGATAATACTAGTACTATACATATGACAAAGAATGCAAATCAACATAGTAAGACAAAGAACATTGAGATTAGATATCACTTTCTTAGAGATCATTTTGAGAAAGGATATATAGATTGATTATGTTTCTACGGATTTGCAACTAGCCGATATTTTCACTAAACCACTTGATTTTGCTAGATTTTCCTTCATTTGTGGTGAACTTAATGTTTGTGTTATTGAATAAAAATGTTTTCATAACCTTTTTGATGTATGACAAAAAGGGGGAGAATGAGTTTTTATATAGATTATGAGTTCATATGGTTTTGGTTCCATATGAGTTTATACATTTTAATTAGTTTTCATGATTTCTTGTTTTGAGTTTAAGTGTTTTGCAAGCATATTGTGATTTTTAATCATATGGTTTTTGGTTTGATGGTTTTTGCTTGCACCTTACATTGTTTTTATGATAGCATAATTTGAGGGGAGCTTACTCCTCCTCTATAGTTTTGCTTATAGCCTATTTGTTTTGTCATCATCAAAAGGGGGAGATTGTTGGCCCATAAGGTTACCCTCTCCATTTGTTTAGAGTTTTGATGATAACAAACCAAATAGAGCTATATGGTACTAATTAGTTTGTTAAGATAAGTTTTAGGTTTGTACCATATTTGGAGGCCATTGCTTAGCTATTGCAAGAAATTCTAGGTTCATAAAGCAAAAAGGCTTTTTGCACATCAAGGAAGGAACATAGAAGAGAAGGCTCTAGCAAGGCATTGCATGGCTCAAGACTTCAAGATTGCTCAAGATAATTTATTAGATTTGTTTTTAGTTTGAGTTTTGTTAAAGAATAGTGAATAGGTTTGAAGCTCTATCACACACGTTTTTGCGCACATCTTGTTTCCAAACATTTCCTATAATATGTACAAAAATAGCTTGTATACAATCTTCAGCCTACAAACTCATTTTTATCCATTATATATATCCCTATTCAAAACTATTTTGTTAAAAATAGATTTCTCTCAAAATTCCGTTTTTGTTTGGCTTTTGACCTGAGCCGGTCGACCGACAGTGTCGACCGATCCTATGTTCAGGTCAAGCCGGTCGGCCGACCCAGTCGACCGGAGTTCTGGCAGCAGTGCGTATTAGTGTGCACGTTTCACGGTCAACCCGGACGGTCGCATGCCTGACTGACAGACTTTTGCTCTCTGTATGTTTGGGTCGACCGGGCGGTCGACCGAGAGCCGGCAACGGCTCTTATTTTTGAACTTGCGGTCGACCGGCCGGTCGACCGAGGTAGCCGTTTGAACAGTAACGGCTATCTCCTAAGCTGGTTTAATTTTTGTCTTTTTTCTCACTTAAGTACGTTTTTAATGACATGTTTTGAGTTTAATATCTTCTGATTAGCCTTAAATATGTTTTATCTCCTAACCCTAGCCCTCTCCTATAAATAGGGGTGTTTGGGGAGCTTCATTAACAATTAATTACAAAAATTGCAAAAAGTTTCAAAGTTTAAGGCAATCAAAAGAGCTTTGTTTCTTGGTTTTTGTGCTGAAATTCTCTCTCATTTTCTGAAGTGTTTTCAAGAACTCTCTGATTTCTTTTCTTTTCTCTTGCACACAAGAGCTTCATTCCTACTCATTGTTCTCTAAGGACCTTTGTAAGGGAAGAGAATTTTGCAAGAGAGAGTTTGTGGGTTTTTGACTACTAAGAGATTTCTTGTACTTGAGATTGTGGAGTTGGGTACTCCGGTGAATTTGTAACATCTTTGTGATAGTGGAAGTGGTTGGAATCCTTCTGGGGAAGGCGGGGAAGTAGAGCTGGGTGCTCGAACCTCGATAACAATTCTCGGTGTTTGCGTTTGGTTTACTTGCTCTTATTTCTTGCTCTATTTTCATTGCTCTTATTACTTGCTCTCTACATTCATTACTATATTCACTTGCTTTGTGAGATTGTTGCATCATAAATTTTAAATGTGCATTGATTAGCATTATCACCTATTCACCCCCCTCTAGGTGATTTTCAATTAGTATCAGAGCTTAGACTCTAAGTTTTGGCTTAACATCTATAGAGAGATCCTTAAATTTGCTAATCAACATTTGCATTCCATTTGTCATTCACTAGTAAACATGGCCGATAAAATCAAAACCCCTCCTAAATTTGATGGCTCAACTTTCCTATTTGGAAGGTTAGGATGACTATCTTTTTGCAATCTTTAGGTAGCCTAGTAGCTAAGTCCTTGACCAAACCCTTGTTGCACCCGATATGATGAAAGCACATGGACCGACTTTACCTTTAGAGAATATGAGGCTAACTCCAGGCCAACTCCCTATTAACCGCCTTGAATGAGGATGATCTTACACGGGTAATTTATTGCCAATCCGCCTATGAGATTTGGCAACATTTATTGGTCACACACGAGGGGACTTCACAAGTTAAGAGAGCTAAGATAGATCTCTTAAGGTCCCAATATGAATCCTTTAAAATGATTGATGAAGAATCTATTGATTGTATGATTACTAGATTTATTAAAATCACCAATGCCTCTTTCTTCTTTAGGTGATGACATCTCCAATGACCAAAAGGTGCGAAAAGTGATTCGGCACTTCCTACATCATGGGAGATCAAGGCCACCACCTTGAAAGAATTGAACGAAAAGGATGAGATGGACCTAATTAGTCTCATTGGGAACTTAAAGACCCATGAGATGGAAAGAGAAGCAAGAGAAGAGGCCGCTCCACTAAAGAAGAAATCCATAGCCTTCAAGTCTTCATCCACTTTTGAAGACGATGAAGAAGATGAAGAAGAAGATGAGGAGCTATCACTACTTGTTCGCAATGTGAAGAGAATGTACCGGAGGAACAAGCTCAACTTCCGAAGGAAATTTGAAGGCAAGAGGAGAGAAGAATTATATGCTACAATTGCCGAAAGCCCGGACACATCATGGCGGATTGCCGGATTCAAGAAGAAGATGACTTCCTCCTTCAAGCCAAAGAAGCCGGAAGAAAAGAAAGCATACAAAGCTACTTGGGATCTGAAAGCGAGTCCGAAGAAGAGGTGGATACGTCAAACATGTGTTTCATGGCAAACACACCAAAGGTAACCCCCACCTCTTGATGATGAAGATGATGAATTAAGCAAAGAAGTTCTTTTCATGCCTTTGTTGAACTTTCAGAAACCTATGATATAAAAAGATTGAATGCTCTAAATTGGAAAGGAAGTTGCTTTTCTTAAAATCAACTTGCTATTATTCAAAAGAAAAAGATGAAATTTCTTCAAATCTCATTTCTACCCAAAATGAATTTAGTGCTTACAAAGTTGCTTGTAAAGCAAATTTCCTAAGATTGATGAAAAAGAAATTTCTTCTTTAAAAACTAGAATTGTTGATTTTGAAAAGACTTTAAAGGATTATGCTTTTAACACTAAGAAACTTGAAGAAATGTTTTCTAAAAAGCACACCTCTCATGCTAAAGATTCACATTTAAGATTCCTCATGCTCACACTACACATAACACTTCTCATGCTAAATCTTTTCATGCTCACAATTCTCATGCTCACAAATCACACACTCACTATGCTTTTAAATATGTAGAGTGTATAGATGCACATATTGTGGTAAGAATGGACATTTGGCTAAATTTGTTATGATCAAGTAAATAGAACCAATAATCTTGTTTGGTTAATGAAACTAACTCTTTAGAACCAAAGAAAATGTGGGTACCAAAATCAAGTCCTAAATTATTTGATGTAGGTACACACCAAGGCTCCAAGACGTAGGGAGCGGTGGTACCTTGATAGTGGTTGTTCAAGACACATGACGTGGGACATCAATAACTTTACAACACTATCAAGGTACGTGGAAGGTGGCTCCGTCACCTTCGGGATGACTCCAAAGGCACTATCATCGGTATAGGTAACATTCAAATTGGTGCATCTCCCACTATAGAAAATGTTGTACTTGTTGATGGTTTGAAGCATATTTGCTTAGCATTAGTCAATTTTGTGACCGTGGACTTAAGGTTGTTTTTGATGATTCTTCTTGCAAAATCTTTGATGTTAAAACCAATGATTGTATTCTCACCGGTTTTCGTGATGATAATGTTTATATCATTGACATGCTTAATGTGGAATGTTTCTACTAAATGCTTAAATGTTTTTGATGAAATTCTTGGCTTTGGCATAGAAGATTAGGACATGCATCTTTTGACCATCTTTCTAGGATTAATTCTAAGGAATTGGTGAAGGGTATACCTTGCTTGAAGTTTGAGAAAGACCGCATTTGTGGTGCGTGCCAACTTGGGAAACAAACAAGTCTTCCTTCAAACCATCAAGGATATCATGTCAACTAGCCTTTAAATTAATTCATATGGATCTTTTTGGACCTACTAAAACTAAGAGCTTAAATGGTAGTAGATTTGCATTTGTTTTAGTTGATGATGATTTTTCCCGATTCACTTGGGTTTTCTTCTTGGAACACAAAGATCAAACTTTTTCTCATTTTAAGATTTTTCAAAAAAAAGTTGAAAAAGAAAAGGGTTTTTCGATTTTGAAAATAAGGAGTAATAGAGGTGGTGAGTTTGTTAACCAACTCTTCATGACTTATTGTGATGAAAAAGGAATTAAGCATGAAATGTCTTGTCCTAGAACTCCACAACAAATAGAGTTGTAGAAAGGAAAAATAGAACACTTCAAGAGATGGCTAGGACAATGATAAGTGAATATGACCTCCCTCAATATCTATGGGCCGAGGCCGAAACACCGCATGCTATATATCAAATCGTATTTATTTATGTAAAAATTCTTCCAAAACATCTTTTGAAATGTATCATTCTAGAAAACCTAATGTTGCATATTTCAAAGTTTTTGGATGCAAGTGTTTTGTTTTGAATACTAAAGATAACTTGGGTAATTTGATGCTAAAGCTTATGAAGCAATCTTTGTTGGATATTCTACTACTAACAAAGCTTATAGAGTATTCAATAGATCTTCACTTACCATTGAAGAATCCTGCATGTTAAATTTGAAGAATCTAATGTGTTTGTTGAGAATGTTGTAGAGATGGAACCATTAGGTGAAAACATGGAGAAACTATCCTTGAAGGACTCACCGCTCAAGATGATAAGCAAGACCAATTGGTGACGTTCAAGAGGATAAAGAGGAAAGCTCTCAACCGCTTCCCAAAGCTTGGAGATATGCCACAAATCATCTCAAGGAGCTCATCTTAGGTGATGCATCTAAAGGGTAACAACTCGCTCCAAACTCCATGACCTATGTGGTAACTTTGCTTTCATTTCTCATTTTGAACCCAAAAGCATCCTCGAAGCTGAGGCTGACTCATATTGGTTGCTAGTCATGCAAGAGGAACTCAATCAATTTGAGCGCAACCAAGTTTGGCACCTTGTTCCTAGGCCCCACGATAGACCAATAATTGGTACTAAGTGGATCTTTAGGAATAAGATGGATGAGTCCGGAAATGTGATTAGGAATAAAGGTTAGGTTAGTGGCCCAAGGTTACACTCAAGTTGAGGGAATTGACTTTGAGGAGACTTTGCACCTGTAGCACGGCTTGAAGCCATACGGATGACACTAGCTTTTGCATCTTTCAAAAATTTTAAACTTTTTCAAATGGATGTGAAAAGTGCATTTTTGAATGGTTTTATAAATGAAGAAGTTTATGTTGAACAACTCCCGATTTTATTGATCATGTTCATCCTAATTTTGTTTTAAACTTGATAAAGCTTTGTATGGATTGAAACAAGCTCCAAGAGCTTGGTATGAAAGGCTTTCTAGTTTTCTCATTTCAAATGATTTTATTAAAGGCAAAGTAGATACAACACTATTCACTAAGCATGTTGATATGACATTTTAATTGTGCAAATTTTTGTTGATGATATAATTTTTGGTTCTACTAATGAGTTTTTATGCAAGGAATTTGAAAAGGTTATGCAATGTGAGTTTAAATGTCTTCAATGGGTGAGCTTAATTTCTTTCTTGGACTCCAAATCAAGCAATTGCAAGATGGAAACTTCATATGTCAAGCCAAATACGCAAAGGAACTCGTAAAGAGGTTTGGACTTGAAGACTCAAAGGTTTGCAACACTCAATGGCAACTACCACCAAGCTTGATAAGGATGACCAAGGTAAAAGTTGATATTAATTGTATAGAAGCATGATAGGTATCTTTTGTATTTGACGGCAAGTAGGCCGAATATCATGTTTAGTGTGTGTCTTTATGCTAGATTTCAATCGTGTCCCAAAGAGTCTCATCTTATTGCGGTAAAACGCATTATTCGTTATATTAAGGAACGATTGGAGGGTCTATGGTATCCGAAACTGGAGATTTCTTCTGACGAGTTATTCGGATGCCGACTATGCGGGTTGTAGAGTAGATAGAAAGAGTACTAGTAGAGACATGTCAATTTCTTGGTAATTATTTGTTTCATGGTCCTCTAGGAAACAAATTTCGTAGCTCTCTCAACCGCCGAGGCGGAGTATGTTGCCGTTGGGGCTTGTTGTGCACAAGTCCTTTGGATGACACATACTCTCCTTGATATGATTTTCATTATAACCATATAAAAATTTTGTGATAATACTAGTACTATACATATGACAAAGAATGCAAATCAACATAGTAAGATCATGAACATTGAGATTAGATATCACTTTCTTAGAGATCATTTTGAGAAAGGAGATATAGATAATGATTATGTTTCTACGGATTTGCAACTAGCCGATATTTTCACTAAACCACTTGATTTTGCTAGATTTTCCTTCATTTGTGGTGAACTTAATGTTTGTGTTATTGAATAAAAATGTTTTCATACCCTTTTTGATGTATGACAAAAAGGGGGAGAATGAGTTTTTATGATAGAATTATGAGTTCATATGTTTTGGTTCCATATGAGTTTATACATGTTTAATTAGTTTTCATGATTTCTTGTTTTTGAGTTAAGTGTTTTGCAAGCATATTGTGATTTTTAATCATATGGTTTTTGGTTTGATGGTTTTTGCTTGCACCTACATTGTTTTATGATAGCATAATTTGAGGGGGAGCTTACTCTCCTCTATAGTTTTGCTTATAGCCTATTTGTTTTGTCATCATCAAAAAGGGGGAGATTGTTGGCCCATAAGGTTACACTCTCCATTTGTTTAGAGTTTTGATGATAACAAACCAAATAGGAGCTATATGGTACTAATTAGTTTGTTAAGATAAGTTTCAGGTTTGTACCATATTTGGGCGGCATTGCTTAGCTATTGCAAGAAATTCTAGGTTCATAAAGTAAAGAAGGCTTTTTGCACATCAAGGAAGGAACATAGAAGAGAAGGCTCTAGCAGGCATTGCATGGCTCAAGACTTCAAGATTGCTGAAGATAATTTATAGATTTGTTTTAGTTTAGAGTTTGTTAAGAATAGTGAATAGGTTTGAAGCTCTATCACACACGTTTTTGCGCACATCTTGTTTCCAACATATTTTCCTATAATATGTACAAAATAGTTTGTATACAATCTTCAGCCTACAAACTCATTTTTATCCATTATATATATCCCTATTCAAACTATTTTGTTAAAAATAGATTTCTCCTCAAAATTTCGTTTTTGTTTGGCTTTTGACCTGAGCCGGTCGACCGACAGGGTCGACCGACCCTATGTTAGGTCAAGCCGGTCGGCCGACCCAGTCGACCGGAGTTCTGGCGCAGTGCGTATCAGTGTGCACGTTTCACGGTCGACCCGGACGGTCGCATGCCTGACTGACAGACTTTTGCTCTCTGTATGTTTGGGTCGACCGGGCGGTCGACCGAGAGCCGGCAACGGCTCTTATTTTTGAACTTGCGGTCGACCGCCAGTCGACCGAGGTAGCCGTTTTGAACAGTAACGGCTATCTCCTAAGCTGGTTTAATTTTGTCTTTTTCTCACTTAAGTACGTTTAATGACATGTTTTGAGTTTAATATCTTCTGATTAGCCTTAAATATGTTTTATCTCCTAACCCTAGCCCTCTCCTATAAATAGGGGTGTTTGGGGAGAGCTTCATTAACCAATTAACTACAAAAAAATTGCAAAAGTTTCAAAAGTTTAAGGCAATCAAAAGAGCTTTGTTTCTTGGTTTTTGTGCTGAAATTCTCTCTCATTTTCTGAAGTGTTTTCAAGAACTCTCTGATTTCTGTTTCTTTTCTCCTTGCACACAAGAGCTTCATTCCTACTCATTGTTCTCTAAGGACCTTTGTAAGGGAAGAGAATTTTGCAAGAGAGAGTTTGTGGTCTTTTGACTACTAAGAGATTTCTTGTACTTGAGATTGTGGAGTTGGGTACTCCGGTGAATTTGTAACATCTTTGTGATAGTGGAAGTGGTTGGAATCCTTCTGGGGAAGGCGGGGAAGTAGAGCTGGGTGCTCGAACCTCGATAACAATTCTCGGTGTTTGCGTTTGGTTTACTTGCTCTTATTTCTTGCTCTATTTTCATTGCTCTTATTACTTGCTCTCTACATTCATTGCTATATTCACTTGCTTTGTGAGATTGTTGCATCATAAATTTTAAATTGTGCATTGATTAGCATTATCACCTATTCACCCCCCCTCTAGGTGATTTTCAATTACAAGTAGATCTCCTCAGAGATTCTGGAGAAGTGTGCCGATAGGAGTCTGGTCAGCGCGCGATCACTTTGTCCCTTTGACGATTCGAGCGATGAGATTCCCTTCTCGCCTGGTTCGGGGAATCAGAGAACAGAAGGTTGGTAGAACCCTCTTGCTACTTCTCAAAACCGCCTTCAATTAGGAATTCCTTCTCTCCTGGTTCCGGAGATCCCTTAAGAAGAAAGTATTAGGGTATCAGCACACTGAATAGAGAATCAATTCTCTAAAAGTCTCTGAATTCTTGTTGCGTGCGGTGCGTCGTGAAGAAGTCTCTGCTTGTGGAGTCCTCTCTCTCTTTGCCGGAGGTCTCTTGCGTATGTGTGTGGTCTCTCCTCCTTGTACCCCTGGTGGGCTATTTATAAGGAGAGCAAGGGTATAATTGTCCCTTGAAAGTATAGAAACAGATTGAATCAAATCTGTTTAAATCTAGAAAATCTGGAAAGTAGCCTTGCTGCGAGGCTAGGATCAGCTTTTGCGAAGCTAGAAATGGCAGGTCGGTTGATCCTCCTGATCCGTTTTGATTCTTTCCATATAATTGAAAGATCTCTCCTGATCCTCTTACTCGTTTTAGAAGAGTCAAGAGATCGTGGCAATCAACTGCCAAATTTGATCTAAGATTTGATCTTGATTGGATTTGATCTTGATCCCGATTACTTCTGATCTCATATGGAGATTTGATTGGTCAAAGGTTGACCATAGCAGACCAGCAGCGGCGCTGTCCGCTTTGAACTCACAGCAGAGCTGGAGGCAGTATCTGGCGAAATCAGAAGAAAGCTCTTCGGCAGAGCTAGATGTCGTCTGTGGCGAAGCTACCGCATACCCTTTCTGCGCAGTTGCGTGTGGCTTCAGGCGGAGCTGACTCTCTCTGCGGAGTTGCGCTTCAGCAGTTCAGGCGAAGCTATAAGTTAGCTTCCTGGCGAAGCTTTGAATGGCTTCAAGGCGAAGTTGGATGATCTTAGCCTCTCAGGTGAGGCTATCCCTTGGGCTCATGTGATGCTAAGTGCTAGCATCTTAGACCTGCTGAGGTCTGTTCAGAGACAATCCGGGCCACTGTCTGCTTGACTGGATCAGTGGAGTCCAAGTTGCTTCCTTGTCCCTCAGAGATGGGTAAAAACTGGTCGTCAGGTTATCTGTCACTCGTCTTTTGTAAATGTCAATAAGTTTAGACATTGTTCAGGCCAGTAAGAATCTTTCTTTTTTAAGTGTCAACAAGACCCCCTTCAAAGTTTTTGAAAGTCTGCAATAGCTCAGACTTCGAAATACTTTGAATTGCTTTGATCGGTGGTATGTGAAGTACGAACGTCGCCATGGTGGTTAAGTTCAGCTTCGCTTTTAATCCTGCTTTGGGATAAGTTCGCCGAAGAATCATGTAGATTCGCGTCTGGGTAGCTTCGCGTCTGGGCTTCCCGGAATAAGTTCGCTCTGGAACATCTGTTTCTTTCCCGAGGCCAACTGCTGTGGGCCAGTTATGAGAAAGATTACTCTTCTCTCTCATTGATCGAGGGAGATATTCTCCCCTTGTGCATTTCCGAGGGAGGATATTCCCTTTTTCAAGGCGCCATAAATGCCTTTATGAGGGAGACGCTTCTTCCTTTGCACGGTTCCAAGGGAAACCGTCCCTTTTCTCAAGGCACAATAAATGCCTTAAATGCGCTCGTGCTTCCACGCTTGAGGCGGCAATGCTTAGGCCATGAGGCCTATACATAGGACACTTGAGGTCCTCTGAAGAGAAGCGGTATGCTTTTCTCTTCTCTTCTCTTGGTTGAGAGAGATACTCAGATCTCTGAACTAGTGGGGATGCCCACTCTGGTTATTACCCGGCCAAGGACCGGTAAGTCTCAGTCACCCAGAGGCTTTACCAATGGACTTTAGGGAGTTTATCTCCGTTAATTTAGCTTTAATAGCTGCCTCAGGGATTAATTTCCCTTGTTGATCTGCAGAGAAGGGTTTCATCCCTGTTTCCCAGCTTCCCGGCGAAGCTATCTTTTGAACTTGATCAAAGAAAGATCATAGCATGCCCGCTTGCTAAGTTCGCCACATAGGCAAGAATTGGGACTTAGTCTCTTCAAAGTTGAGCCAATCTTGCCATATAGGTGGGGTCAAGACTGCGTCCCTCAGGATCAGTCTGGCTTAGCCATATAGGCGAGGATAGGACTTGGCTTATGTTGAGTTAGCCCATCATCATTGTGCTAGCGAGGCTATCCTCTGCTTAACTGAATCTGAAATCCATCCTGCAACTGAATCGGATATAAATTGCTTCGCCCCAAAGAACTTGACTTAGCGTTTTTGCAGCTTTTCCTTTGACTTACTGCTAACTTGTTCCAGTTCGCATTGCAGTGAGCTATGTTCGTCAATCTGTGACTTGATGAAAGAGACCAGAAAATTTCCTCTTGCTTTTCCAGTTGAAACTTTACACTTAAGCAGGAGGAACAAACTGGGGCAGCCGATGTGCGTTCCAGAAGAGGTTGGCAGTCGCTTATCCGAGATGATCCACTTCGAGACGAGGCTGGTAGCCGCTTATCCGAGATGATCCACTTCGGGAAAGCGGACGTCACCTGTAAGGTCGCGGATCTTCCCATTGCCAATTTTCATCAAAGAAAATCCAACTGCTGGTGGCGATCAGTCCTTTGCCAATTTTGATTGCGGAAGGTTCAACTTCCTGGTGGCACCATCTGTCCTGGTGGCACCATCTATTCTTGTGCGAAGGCATACGGCCTTGTCCTGGTGGAAGGCCTTTCGTGTCCAGTTGGTTTCTCTTGAAAGTAGATAAGACCACTTGTATGCCTTTTGAGCAATGACTCTGTTGTATGAAACACAACCTTGATGTAGTAGTATCAATGTATCTTTCCTTTTAAATTAATGAAAGTTCAGTTTCTGCTCGTCTGATTTACTATGCCTTCTCTTTTGCTTTGAGAACACTTGAATTGGTCCGGCGGAAACTAGACTTCACTCGAAGTTAAAGATAGAATCCTTTCTGAATCAGGAACGTGCTTCCAGCGAAACTAGCATGAGTTTCCCGCGAAGTTCGGACTGTGCTTTTAGCGAGGCTGAGGCAAGCCTTTCGGCGAAGTTATTGATACATCGCACGAAATCCGCATTTGACTCGTGGCGAAGTTAGCCCTTAGTGGGGCTGAATCAGCGCTTCTCGGGAAGGCGCTTTAGGCTCCGTTTCAAATTAATTTGAAACGACAGCCTGTGCTCTTATCGAGGCGTCGTTTCAGGCGATCATCAGCCTATAAAAGCCCCATCAGGCTGAGAGAGAAGGTCATCACTTCTCTTTGAAATTTCCAGAGCACTTGACTCTTTTCTTCTCCTTTGTTCAAGAATTCAAGAACTTCCACTGTTCTTCAATGGCTTTCAAGAGACAAACGGGAAAAAGAGGTGGCAACTTCCGCAGCAGAGGATCCTTCTCCTTCTCCGGTCATCGAACGACCAATCGCCGGTAGGGAACTTTCCCTTTCGATTAGAGACTGTCGTCTCTCTCTTAAAGTCAGTTTCTGGCTATCTTTAGATGAACCCAAGAATGATCAATTATGATCCATTATTCTTAGGGAATTCGACCCCTTGAATTTCCCTAGATTTCTTGATCGGGAATCCAAGAACTGAGGAGCTCTTCTTCAAGCTTCCAGGCGAAGCTATCCCTTAAGCGGTTTACATTTGTTGAATGACAGGATGCGAAGCTGTCCTTTAAAATTTGACAGAAAAGGACCGTAATGCCCTCAAAATGATCTTCAGACCATAATATCCTTCTAACGAAGTTAGTCCTCAGGGCTGTATCGCATTCTGTTTAAGCTTCTAAAGCGAAGTTAACACTTGGATATTTCCTTGTATCCGGCTTTTGTTGCGAAGTGTAGAATTAACTGCAACTGCGAGGCTAAACTTCGAGGCGAAGCTATCGTCATGCTAGCTTCGCTCGGAGAGCGAGGCTATGCCTTAAACGGAAATTGTGTTTTTGTTTAGGCCTCTACTTGGCTGATGAATTAATCATAGTTTCTCTTTGTTCCTGCAGTGCACTACACTCCTGGTCCTTTGAACAGTCTATTTGGGATGACCAGGAGATTGGACGGTAATGTCAGCCTGCAATTTCAAGGGCTGGCTTCTCTATTTAGTGAGCGGAGCTTTCTCGTTCGACACACGCTTATTTATGGTGGGGATCAACGCACCACGAGGAGCATTCTGACTACGGCTCCCCTTGAAGATTTTGATCGTCGAACCTATAGGAAGCCCGACTTCAAGTTCGGGGACGCCGCGCCAGACCCTGATCGCCAGCTGCTGGCCGGGGAGGGGCAATGGATTTTCCAGTTGGATAGCGAGAAGTTCTATCTTCCGTCTAACAAGCGGCATTTTTCTTTGTCTTTCTTCGAATGCGTGACGCAGGCTCGGAAGATGTCATGGGAAGTGAGCCGGAGTACCGACTCCGTCCATGTAGGGAAATTGATGCTTCAGTCTCCTGGTTACGCAAGAGCAGGGCCTCCTCGTTGCATTATGGGGTCTACATCTGGGAACGTATCGCGAGAGATCCCAGTGGGAGAAATCCTGCGGTGGCACCAACCTTTGGCAATCAATTCTTTAAAGTTAATGGGAACTATCCGGCCACTGATTTCAGGACTCCCGGCTGGATTCACCCTCCGAAGGCATGGTGGAGGGATTTAACTGTATACATCCTTGCTCATTTCGAGGAGAATCTGGAGAGGCTGAACCTTCATGAGGCCGTCAGGGCGACCTGCTACGGCATTCAGATGAGCGTAGCGTGCTTCTACGCCATCTTCGAGTTGTACTGCCCGGCTATAGGGACTTTCTTCACCCCTGTTGGCGAACTGGGTATGGCTCTGCATGAGATGTGGGAAGTCTCTACTTTGCCCTTGGGATCTTTCCCATATGAAGAATACTTCCCGTGTGAGACGGAATTGGCACTTCTGGAGAAGCAGGAGCCCGCCTTGTTTGATACCTACCAGGAGTTAATGTGCCATTTGTACATTTGCTCCAGTATGCATGGAAGCAATAAGGGAACTTCATGCAGCTTGAAGAGCTGGGGAGATTATTTGTTCCCGATATGGAAAACACTCCTGCAGCGGCTCATTGTGGAGTTGCTGACGAGGACATCTTTAGTCGGATGCAAAAGCATTCTCAAGGGGATCTAGTTGTGGAAGAAGATGACGGTCCCTATGAAAAAGGCGATGTTCTTCGGAGTTTCCATCACCAGGCTCGTCGGCCGATATCCCAGAAGGCACTGCTGGCTGGCTTCTTGACAGTCTGGCTGAAGAGATGCGTGGTGCCGTCTTCTTCGGGCGACGTCATTCATCCGAATGTCCTGCTGCCCGCTGTTCGTTTAGTCTATGGTCGTTCTCTGGGACTTTCTCCGGCCATGGTGTGCTGTATTATGAGAGGCCTTCGCGTACTGACGGAGGCTTTCTGTAGGCCGCCAATGACGAAACGTGGAAAGGGGACTGTTTTACCCCGCGACGGACCCAACCCCAGGATAGGTCTGCCGTACACTTATTTGATGGCGTGGTTCGCCCTGCACTGTCCCTCTTTGATTGAAGCTGGAGAGGACCCCCCGAAGGTGTTCGAATGGCGCTTCTCCACCGATTCGAAGGATGTTCCTGGCAGAAGGCTTACGTGGTTGAGGCCCATAAATTGGTGCGTCGTTATGACGTCTATAGTCTTTTCCACTGCTTCCCCCATATTCGGGATGCAGGCTATGATGAGGAGTTCAAAGACGCGGGGAAAGGGCAGTCATCGCTGAGCCGGGGAATTTTTGAGTGGCTGGTTAGCATTCGGCCCTCACATTTATTGTACAGAAGCGGGGACACCTGTTATTTGGAGCCTTACGTTCCAAGTCGGTTTGCTCGACAGTTTGGATATGACCAACTGTACGTGGTCAACCCAAATCTCAATTTGGCTTTCATGGGGAGCCTCATTGATGGAGCCCGTGCCTGGCGATTCTTCATTGCAGGCTATACCGAGGCGCGGCTGCGTATGCCGTTGAGGACTCCTAACCTTCTAATGACCTGAGCTTCTGCCAGTGGTATGCAACTTCCAACTCCACACCCCTCGGATTCACTGTTAACAATTCTGGTGTGAAGTTAATTTCTCAGCGGCTAAAGCGGAAGGTCTCTGAGAAAAAGGGAAGGTAAGAGGGTTCGCGTCCCGGGCATAGAAGAATTCGTTGCTGTCGATGACAGCGAAGCCTTGGATGTGGAAAGTCCTCGCTTCGAAGCGGAGACAGGTGCCGAGACTCCTGCAGCTGGTTCTGGTGTGATGGGGATAGCTCCCCCAAGACATGTAGAAGAGGCGGAGGAGGAGGATCCCGACGTTCCTCTCAAGCGCAAACGGACAGGTGGGTCTCGTAGGAAGCAGTTGGTGAAGAAGCCCCGTCGCCAAGCTCCTACGGTTGTTGTAGAGGACGAACCATTTGTGGCGGTTCCTCCTCTTGCCCCATTAGTAGTTGAACCGTCAGTTGCTGAACCGGCGACTGACGAAGTTGCTCCGGACCTGGGTAAAATCAGCTTCGTCCCTGTAATACACCTTTTATGTGTTCTAGACAGCTCATTATTTGTTTTGCGATGCAGGAACTGGGGCGGTGATAAGCCCGAGAGGTGAGGCCGTCGGAGAACAAGGGAGGCATTATGATCCCTTGTTTACTTATAAGGAGGGCGATGAGGCTGGCTATTTTGCCGTCTCAGAAGAGTCCGGAGATCATGCGGCTGACGTAGGTCCTTCGAGCACCGGGACTTCGAAAGAAAGTTTCGAAACTTCTAGCACCTTTGGGTGGACCACGGAGGGTTCGGCAAGCGAAGGCGGGCCGGCCATTCGTGTTGACTCCGCCAAAGATTTTCCGATGGAGCCGATAGAGACTGATACCGCCACCAAAACGATTGAGGTGACATTATCTTTTGGTATTGTTGTGGTCTTTTGACTCTTGCTATTTGTCATGCCTTGCCTAAACAAAGTCTTGTTGCAGGTGTTCCGCCTCTGGGTGCGTTAACTTCAAGGGAACCAACCGATCTTCCCGAGGAGTCGAGGGGTGACATGAGCACTTCGACCGCGGCGGATGCTGCTGTGTTGGATGCTTTGTATGGTGACCTGCCCCTTATCGGCCTGAGCCAGCCAGAGGAACAGAGGTTGAAGGGACGGTAGTCACGGAGGCAACTTCACTCCCAACTATATCAACGAGTGAGGTGCCATCAGTTTTGCCAGGTGCGGAGCTAAGGGTGATTACAAGTCCCACTTCCCCGACGCTGGTGGTTGAGCCCGTTCTCCGGGAAGTAGTCACTAGTCCGACCTCGGTTGTGGCTAGTGTACTGGTTTCTATGAAGACTCCTCCGAGATCACCGATGACCTCTCATGTTGCTGCAGCCAGTGCTTCTACTATTCCTTCCACAGTAATGTCAATAAAGCTAGTGGAATCTTCAGGGGCTGCCCGTCTGCCAGGAGTGATTGAGGCCGAGAATGAATTTGTGGCTGAGCTAGTCGATAGCTTTTATAAGGGCTTGAAGCGATCCATCAATTTGATTTTGAAAGGCTCGACTACCTCATTCTCTGCTCTAAAGTTAGTCCTCTCCCGAAATATTGAGAGTACCCGGGACTTTGGAGGGGATAACCAGGCCGCTGAATTAGAACTTCTGGTAGACCAATTTAAGAGGGACATAGAAGAATGGCGCCGTCTCAGCCGTTCGGACCTGGAGTCTTTGGTTGATGAGCAGCTTGCACACCTTGTCGCTCAAATGCAGGAAGCCCATCTTGCCGCTCAGGAAGCCGCTAAGGCCATTTCTTTGGACTTGAAATCCTTGGAGACAAGGAAGATAGAGCTCGGGGACGCCATAGATGCTTCTAGCAGTGCTCTTGTTGACGCTGAAGATAAAATTGAAAAGGCCAAGGAGATGATCAGGAAGGCAAATCTTCTCTTATCCAAGGCTGAACCGGTGCGTCTTGAAGAGACTGCGCGGCTTGAGCAGCTTAAGGCTCATAGTGACGAACTCTCGCGGCAAGAGTTAGCTCAGAGGGCAACCTTGGTTGAAGTTGAAGCTCGCTTGGCCCAGACGGCGAATTTTAATGAAGCTGAGCTAAGGTCGCAGGCGCTTGTCAGGGCTGCTAATGATAAGAAGACAAGGCTGGCCTTCCTTGAAGAACAGATCAGATCTTATGATGTACGCTCGTAGCTTGTAATATATGTGCCTCCATGTATCCTTCCTTTTTAGAATCAATAAAAGTAATTTTGTTTTGACTCCCTGTCGAATCTCCAACTTGTTTATCTTTTGAATTGTCGCTTCCAAGATGTATTGCAGCCTTCTGAGGAAATAGTCCTTACTATACTGAATGATGAGACTTGGCTATCTGCCAGTTCAGAGGTCGCAATGACGTAACCGATGGGAAGCCACCAAGCTCGAAGAAATATTCCTTACTGGACTAAATGATGAGACTTGGCTATCTGCCGGTTCAGAGGTCGCAATGACATAACCGGTTGAGAAGTCACCAAGCTCGAAGTAGTCCGTGCCGGATTAAAAGGTGATACTTGTCTTTCTGCCGATTCAGAGGTCGCAATGACATAACCGATTGAGAAGTCACCAAGCTTAAGGTGGTCCTTGACGGACTAAAAGGTGATACCTGGCTATCTGCCGGTTCAGAGGTCGCAATGACATAACCGATTGAGAAGTCACCAAGCTCAAGGTGGTCCTTGACGAACTAAAAGGTGATACTTGTCTTTTGTAAATGTCAACAAGTATCGAGACCTGTCTTTTGTAAATGTCAACAGGCTCAAGGTTGAGACTTGTCTTTTGTAAATGTCAACAAGCTCGAAATTGAGACTTGGCTGTCTGCCGGTTCAGAGGTCGCAATGACATAACCGATTGAGACGCCACCAAGCTCAAAGTAGTCCTTGTCAGACTGAAAGGGTGATACTTATCTTTTGTAAATGTCAACAGGCTCAAGGTTGAGACTTGTCTTTTGTAAATGTCAATAAGCTCAAAATTGAGACTTGGCTGTCTGCCGGTTCAGAGGTCGCAATGACATAACCGATTGAGACGCCACCAAGCTCAAAGTAGTCCTTGTCGGACTGAAAGGGTGATACTTATCTTTTGTAAATGTCAACAAGTATCGAGACCTGTCTTTTATAAATGTCAACAGGCTCAGGATTGAGACTTGTCTTTTGTAAATGTCAACAAGCTCGAAATTGAGACTTGGCTGTCTGCCGGTTCAGAGGTCGCAATGACATAACCGATTGAGACGCCACCAAGCTCAAAGTAGTCCTTGTCGGACTGAAAGGGTGATACTTATCTTTTGTAAATGTCAACAAGTACCGAGACCTGTCTTTTGTAAATGTCAACAAGCTCAGGGTTGAGACTTGTCTTTTGTAAATGTCAACAAGCTCGAAATTGAGACTTGGTTGTCTGCCGGTTCAGAGGTCACAATGACATAACCGATTGAGACGCCACCAAGCTCAAGGTGATCACTGTCATAGGTTTAATGTTAACGTAACAGCGAAATGTATATGTGGTCTTACCTTTCTATGGATGAGATTTGGAAAGTGATTTTAGAGAGGGAATCAAATGGGAACAGGTCCCTTAGGATTTTTAGCAAATCCTCAGCTGTCAACGGGTTTGATATGCCTTTACCAACTACCGTTTGAGTCGGGCTAGCCATGCTATTCCCCTTAGCATGATGAGTTATCGAGGACTTAAGTTGGGCTTAAAGGCCAACATTTTCCTCTATCCTTAATCGTTAAGGATATTGGATCACTTGGTTAGCATATGTGTAACCTTGATTCTCCTTTGGGACAACCAGTGTATGACCAGGTTCCTACTGGTTTACGGTTGTATGATCTCGTTTGGAAGAGAGAGGCTCTCTTTGCATGTACTTTGGATATAAAGGTCTTGATCAGAGGTGTAATGTTAACTTGATCATGAGAAGGATCCTTAATCAAGGATAGTACTTCTTTAAGAACTTGCCATTGATCAGCATCATGAGTAAGTCACCGTCTGAAGTCATAAGACGGTATGCTCCGTTTGAATAGACTGTTTCTATTACAAACGGTCCTTCCCATTTAGGCTGAAATTTGCCTTTGGTCTTGTGCGTCATAATCATCAGTCGTCTGACGGCTAAAATCAAATCTCCTTTCTGTAAGACTCTTTGCATGACCTTCTTATTGAAGGCTTTTGAGATTCGAGCTTGATACAACTCGATGAGTTGCTGAGCTTGTAGTCGCTTCTCATCTAGGGCTTCGAGCTCTTGGAGACGCAACCGATCATTGTCCTCTGATGTTATCTTAGTCATCAAAGCGACTCGCAACGACGGCATCTGGATTTCCATCGGGATGACTGCTTCACACCCGTACAACAGGGAAAAAAGCGTATTGCCTGTCGGTGTCCGAACCGTGGTTCGGTAGGCCAAAGACATTCACCAAGCTTTTCGTCCCAATCTCGCTTATTCGAGGAGACGAACTTCTTGAGTAGCTTGATGATCGTTTTGTTGAATGCTTCCGCCAAGCCATTAGCGGCGGGATTATAGGCAGTCGAAGCCATATTCTGAATTCGGTATTTATCGCAGAACCGATAGAATGCCTGGCTTATGAATTGGGGACCATTGTCATGGATGATCCGCCTAGGGACACCAAATCGATGGATGATATGGTGTTTGATGAAATTAACCACGTTAGAGGTTTGACTTCAACCAGTGGTATAGCTTCTACCCACTTAGAAAAGTAATCGGTTATTGCCAAGATAAATCGGTGACCTCTTGTCGAAGAGGGGCTGATTGGTCCTACGACATCGATTCCCCATGCTTCAAATGGTCATGAAGCGATAGTCGGGTGGAGCAACTCTGAAGGCTGGTGTATGAAGAATCTGGCATGCTTTACACCTTCGTGTGTATTGGATAGCATCGGCTATCATGGTTGGCCAATAATATCCAAGCCTATGCAACCTGTCTTTAAGCCTTGGACCTGGCGATGAGCTCCGCAAATGCCGTCGTGTGCTTCTTTAAGCACTTCCTGTGCCTCTGAATTGGAAAGGCAACGGAGGAGTTAAAACAGAGAGACCTTTGCCTGATAGATGCCGCTTCTTTAGGATCATCTGGCAGCAGACCATGTAAGGCATAGTCGATGAGAGGAAATCGCCAATCTCTCGGCTGAAGATCCGTCGAGACATGATAGACTTCTCGGGTTCTCAGCATATGCTTAGAGCATACAAGGTGTCGAGTCGCCACTGTGAGGTGATACTCGGTGTCGACCGGCAAGGCTAATGTTGTTGCTAATGCAGCAAGAGCATCTGCCTTGGTATTTTGAGATCGAGACTAATGCCCGATGTAGAAACCTTCAAATAGATTAGCCAATTCGATGACTGTGTGATAATAAGGCACCAAATCTTCGTGATCGACCTCATATTCGCCTTTAACCTGATTGATAATCAGTTTGAATCACCGTAGCTTCAAGGTAGCGTACCCCCATTCCATGGGCGAGCTGAAGACCAATGAGTAGGGCATTATATTCCGCTACATTGTTGGAGCATGATTCCGTCAGAGAGAATGCTCTAGGAAGGACGTAATTTTGTGGAGAGATAAACACAACCCCCACGCCGGCGATGATCCTGCCCTTAGGACCTATTCGTGATGCTCCATCGAAGAACATCTGCCACGCTTCATCCTCTGAGGATATATTGGACTCGAAGACTTCATCCGGAATATCTTCGTGAAGTTTTGAGTTCTCTGGGACTGGATGAGCAGCCAAGAACTCTGCGAGGGCCTGGCCTTTAACCGCCTTCTGAGGGATAAAGATCATGTCGTATTGAGACAAAAGAAGCGCCCATTTAGCTAATCTTGAATTCAATGATCCTGGTTTCGTCATGAGAAGACGCAAAGGATTTACTCTGGAGATGACGTGTATGGTTTGGCCGACCAAATAATGTCGTGTCTTCTGAACAGCAAAGACAAGAGCTAAGCACTCCTTCTCGATAGGATTATAGCGAGATTCTGCCCCTATCAGAGTCCTGCTCAGATAATAAATGGCATGTTCATGACCATTGTCATCCTTTTGAGCAAGGAGGGCACCAAGAGAATGGTCCATAGCTTTCACATAAAGCAAGAATGGTTTCCCTGATGTGAGAGCCACTAAGACTGGAGGTTTGTGAGATATCTCTTGATGTCTTCATAAGCTTCCTGACAAGCTTGATCCCATACGAAGGAAGCACCCTTTTTCATGAGTCGGGTGAACGGCTGATAGCGGCCTGAGAGATTTGCGATGAATCTTCTAATATAAGCCAGTCTACCTTGTAAGCCTCTGAGCTCTTTAAGATTCCTCGGTGGATGCATGCTCTGAATGGCTTTGACCTTGTTTGGGTCAAGATAAATTCCTTTGATGTAACGATAAACCCAAGGAACTTGCCACTTGACACTCCCAAAAAGGATTTCGTCGAATTCATTTTCAGTTGATGAGCCCGCATTATGTCTAACACCGTTCTCAAATCACGAAGATGGTTATCCTTGCTGTGGCTTTTGACAGCAATGTCGTCGACATAGCATTCTATCGTTTTTCGGAGATGATTGCGGGAAAATGGTACTCATTGCCCATTGATAGGTTGCTCCGGCGTTCTTTAGCCCGAAGGGCATCACGGTGTAACAGTATACCCCCAAGGGTGTTCGGAATGAAGTATGCTTTTCGTCGTCGGGGTACATCTTAATCTGATTGTACCCTGAAAAGCCGTCCATAAAAGACATTCTTTCGAATCCACAAGTATTGTCAATCATGACATCGGTGATGGGCAGTGGGAATTCGTCTTTAGGACAAGCCGTATTGAGATCACGGTAGTCGATGCAGATCCGTATTTTCCCATTCTTCTTGAGGACTGGAACGATATTAGCAACCCAATCTGGATGTTGTTCCACCCAAATGAAGCCACATGCAATGAGCTTATGGACTTCAGCTTCAATAGCTTTCATAATGTTTGGGCGAAACTGAAGTTGTTGCTGCTTGACTGGCTTGGCGTCGGGCTTGATATTCAGACGGTGCATGGCTACTTGCGGATCGAGTCCGGGCATGTCTTCGTAGTTCCATGCGAAGACGTCTATATACTCTTTTACGAGTATTATCAATTCTTCCTTTTCTGTAAGTGATAAGCTTTCACTTATAAAGATGGGCTTAGGGTGGTATCGTCAGATGCTTGTTTTCCCCTGCGTAGCTCTCGTCCTCTTTCGGTCATGTTGACAGATGCAGAGGGTAGATCTCGTGAGACGCTCCTTTTATGATGTTTCACCGGGGCCTGTACCGATAGTCGATCAAAAACTGATCGTCGGCCTGGAGGAGTGGCGGGGACTGGTCCCAACCGGCAATGGACCAAGTGGAGTGTCACCAGCTGACATCCCACTTGTTGACAACAGGAGGAAGAAGTTTGGAAAGATTTCGACTTCCGTTTACTTGTCAAGAATCCTCGCAAATTAGACCCGTTTGGGCCTAAACAATCGAGCACAGAGGCTCTTTTGGATTGTATATAGGAAATGTCCTGCTCCTTTTATCCCCGCAGAAGGGATTAGCACTGCATAGTGCTTCGGTTCTAGCTTCACGGCCATGAACCCTGCGCGTGCGCTGTGGTACAGTAGCTTCGCTCATGAGAACGAGGCCGGCGCAAGGCGTTGCCGCTCTTGAATTGGGCGACGGTATGATTACCGTCGTGACTTCGCGGCTAGCGGCATTGTTGGAGCAGACAGGCATCTTGCCTTCTTCTTCGCGAGAGAGGCGCGGTTTTGGCGTAGCTATGCCTGAGGCTTTGGCCAGAGACTTCTGTTTAGGCCTCCACATCCACTTTGGCAGAGGATACTTAGGTTCGCAAGGAACCTGATCAGCCACACGCGAGGCTGTAAGGTATTGGCAGAATTCTGCTTCTGGTTTCTGTTCTGAAACCTTAGCCGTGGAGACCTTCCTATGCTTCCGTGCATGAAGCATTAGACCACCCCCAGAGAGGGCTTCTTCAAATTTTCCTTGGTCAAAATGAACGACAAGGTTCTCGAAAGTGAAGGACTTGGACTGCGGGCGTGCTTCCTTGTTGCGCCAGAGAACCGCAGCAGGCTCGCAGATAGCCTTATCCATCTCCGCAGAGACTTTCCTTGAAGATTTAGCCAGAGAGTCTCTGGCTGCACCGGCTTTTCTGAATTCAGAGTTAGACCCGCAAGTCTGTTCGTCGCATTGCGACACTTGATTCTCGGCAGTGGAGAATTTCATCCCCAGCGGAGTCGCCATCTTGTTTTCTATTGATTTGCAAAGGGGAAAACTTACAATAAAAAGAGTCGAGGAGCTAAATTATAAGTATTCTAAAAGATTACAAGTAGATCTCCTCAGAGATTCTGGAGAAGTGTGCCGATAGGAGTCTGGTCAGCGCGCGTCCACTTTGTCCCTTTGACGATGCGAGCGATGAGATTCCCTTCTCGCCTGGTTCGGGGAATCAGAAAATAGAAGGTTGGTAGAACCCTCTTGCTACTTCTCAAAACCGCCTTCAATTAGGAATTCCTTCTCGCCTGGTTCCGGAGATCCCTTAAGAAGAAAGTATTAGGGTATCAGCACCCTGAATAGAGAAGCAATTCTCTAAAAGCCTCTGAATTCTTGTGCGCGCGGTGCGTCGTGAAGAAGTTTCTGCTTGTGGAGTCCTCTCTCTCATTGCCGGGGTCTCTTGCGCATGTGTGTGGTCTCTCCTCCTTGTGCCCTTGGTGGGCTATTTATAAGGAGAGTAAGGGTATAATTGTCCCTTTAAAGTATAGAAATAGATTGAATCAAATCTGTTTAAATCTAAAAAATCTGGAAAGTAGCCTTACTGCGGGCTAGGATCAGCTTCTGCAAAGCTAGAAATGGCAGGTCAGTTGATCCTCCTGATCTGTTTTGATTCTTTCCATATAATTGAAAGATCTCTCCTGATCCTCTTACTCTTTTAGAAGAGTCAAGAGATCGTGGCAATTAATTGCCAAATTTGATCTCAGATTTGATCTTGATTGGATTTGATCTTGATCCCGATTAGATCTGATCTCTTCTGGAGATTTGATTGGTCAAAGGTTGACCATAGTAGACTAGCAGCGGCGCTGCCCGCTTTGAACTCACAGCGGAGCTGGAGGCAGTATCTGGCGAAGTCAGAAGAAAGCTCTTCGGCGGAGCTAGATGTCGTCTGTGGCGAAGCTACCGCATACCCTTTCAGCGCAGTTGCGTGTGGCTTCAGGCGGAGCTGACTCTCTCTTCGGAGTTACGCTTCAGCAGTTCAGGCGAAGCTATAAGTTAGCTTCCTGGCGGAGCTTTGAATGGCTTCAAGGTGAAGTTGGATGATCTTAGCCTCTCAGGCGAGGCTATCCCTTTGGGCTCATGTGATGCTAAGTGCTAGCATCTTAGACCTGCTGAGGTCTGTTCAGAGCTAATCCGGGCTCACTGTCTGCTTGACTGGATCAGTGGTGTCCAAGTTGCTTCCTTGTCCCTCGGAGATGGGTGAAAACTGGTCGTCAGCTTGTCTATCACTCGTCTTTTGTAAATGTCAACAAGTTTAGACATTGTTCAGGCCAGTAAGAATCTTATCTTTTTTAAGTGTCAACAACGTCTTCCTCTTCATGAATGTATATCGCATATATCCTTTATTGATTTGTTTTATGTCACCCCTTTGTTGATTTTTGCTTTCGACAAAAAGGGGGAGAACATTTTGTTTTTACTTTAACCCCTTTTTTGATGACTGACAAAAAGGGGGAGAAGTATTGGAGAAGTATTGGAGAAGTTTTTTAGTATATATGCATGTTTTGGTAAAAATATTTATGTTTATGCATATATGTTTTGTTTTGTAAATAGGAGAAAAAGAATTTGATATGTTTCATACTTGTTTATGCATGTTTATCTCCATGTATTTGCATACATGTTTATGAGCTTTCATTGCATATTTATTTGTTTATTGTAATGCATGAGTTAAGGGGGAACTTCTTTGAAGCTTAACTTTAATCATGTATATATAACTCCATGAGTTTTGTCATCATCAAAAAGGGGGAGATTGTTGGCCCAGAAGCCTTCCACTCTAGTTTTGATGATGATTAACTCATGTAGTTATGTTTACTAATTATCTTGTGATGTTTAGTTTCAGATCATTAATCAAGATATTAGTTGGTGATTGCTTCAACAAAGGAGTTTTGAAGCCTTCACATGGTGATTCCAGAGCCCAAGCAACAAGATCATACATAGCACTCGTTTGGAGTCTAGCTCGGTGGATCACGGAGTTTTGGATCGAGTCGACTTGGAGACAAAGTTCATCAAGAAGACCTCGGTACATAGTTTATAGTTTGTTTTAGATCCATTTGTAAAGATTAGAATAGTGTGATATGCTCAAGTTCACTATACACACACGTTTCATGTTTTGGACTCGGTTTTTCGGTTTTTGGTTTAACCGATATTGGTTTTCATGAATAGATAGTATCAATACAAGTTTACTTTGTTTAAGTGTATATTAGATATATTCTATATACATGTAAGCTTAATTTCCTAGACAAACTTATGTTGTGATGCCTATTCATGAGGTTTGGTGTTTTGTGTTTTTAACAAAACATATTTTGGAATTAAAGTCAAAACAATGATATATATATATATATATATATATATATATATATATATATATATATATATATATATATATATATATATATATATGTTTCATGTATATTGGACTTATGTCCATATGCAACATGCTTCAAAGTGTTTAAGTATCATGTTTTGTATTTGGATAAGTTTTGGAGAAAACAAATTTTCTTTTGAAAAATCTAAGTTTGGAAAAGTACAGGTTTTAGTTTTCGGTAATTTTTCCATAACACAAAAATGGTTCAAAATGTTTGATATTTGTGTTGAAATTTTTAACACATGTTTGTATATCATATATAATGTTAGAAACTATTTTTGTGGATTTTTAGAAGATTTATGGGAATTTTTAGAATTAAAAATATCAAGTTTTTCTAACCCAGAATGCCTTCTGCCAGGCTCTGGCGGTCGACCGGCCCGGTCGACCGGACCCAGAGTCGGTCGACCAACGTGCACAAACTTGTGCACGTTGGCTTGGTACTTGGGCGGTCGACCGGACGGTCGACCATAAGCAAGGCACGGTCGACCGAGCGGTCAACCGGCCAGAGAGCATTTGCTCTCTGGATTTGGGCGGTCGACCGGACGGTCGACCGAAGGCTTCCAACGGTCAAATTTTTGACCGTTGGCGGTCGACCGCCAGCCGCCAGAGCTGCCAGATCAGCTCAACGGCTAGTTTTTATTGGAGGCCTATACAAACCCCATTTCTTTGGGATTTTGGCTAAGATTTTCAAGGAAAAAATTTATACCTTTTCAGTGTTTTCAAGTCAAAAGTTTTTGGTGCAAAATCTCTAAATCTCTATTTGTTTTAAAGTGTTTATTTATTTCAAAGAAAATAGGTTTTAGGGAATTAGGTTTTGATCTAAAATTCTATATCTATTTGGTATTTTTCCCAAGAGATTTTCTTTGATCTAAAACACTTCATTTTCCACTTGAGCTATATCATTCTATCCTATTCTATAGGATTTTGTTTTGTGGGAAAAGAGATAGTTTGTGGTCTTTGTAACCACCAAGTTGTAAACCCTTTACTTGTTATATCCCTCTTTGGTAGAGGTTGATTTGGGTTGTGGTTGACTCCCTCTTTGGTAGAGGTTGAGGTTGTGGTTTACTCCCTCTTGGTGAGGTGGAGTTGGTTGGTGCTTGTATCCCTCTTGGTGAGGTGGATTTGATTGTATTGGTGGAGTTTGGTACTCCGATCTTCGGTTGACCATTTGTATTGCCTCGTTGGAGGTTGTATTGGTTGAGAGAGGAGTTCGGTACTCCTAGTGGATTGGAAATCCTTCTCGGTGAAGGAGGGGACGTAGAGCTCGGTGCTCGAACCTCGAAACACATCTTGTTGTTTGCGTTTGATCGATTGACTCTCAACTCTCTCTCTCTCTCTTTATTTGTGCATTGCATCATTCATATTTCCTATATCTATATGCTTGGTTGTGTTTGCTTGTGTGCCTCACTTGTGCTTAACCACGAGAGCTTCATATAGCGCCTCAACTCTTATTCAGAGGAATCAAGAGGAGTTAGTCCAGAGCCCTTCACGGGGAATTCGGCTACACTCGTTGGTTGCACTAAGTGTTGTTGCAAATTAGTTTTAAATTTCGCATTTAGTATTTAGATTAGCATTATCACCTATTCACCCCCCCCCCCCCCTCTAGGTGATTTCACTTTCCTTGTGGATCAAGTAGATTAGCTGTAGTTCATCCCCGATCTGCCCTCTCTTGACTATCTTGCGAGATTTCTTTTCGCAGCTCATGAGCATCTACCAGTCTTCTCTTATCTTGTAATCTTACTTTCGCCTTCTGGTGATGTAATATTCATGTAATATTTAAGTTACACCCTGTGATAACTATGTATTTGTAACTCTTTTCTATTGGAATGTATATTACCACTGTGCTTCCACACTCTGACTCTTGACTATATTGATGCTTAGCGTACATATATAAGGGTGTACCAGCCCAGCGTATGTACATCATAGTAGCGTTTCCGTACCTGCCTGGGCGCGGCGTTACAACAATATAGAGGACTGCGACTATGATCGCAGTCCTTATAAAAAATATCTTATTTCTGAGGACTGTGACTATGATATCAATTCTCACAAGATGATCGCAGCTTTATTTCTGAGGTTCCGATCATGATCGCAGTCCTCCAAAAATGCACTATTTATAAGGACTGCGATCACTGCGATCATGATCACAGTCTTCATAAAAATATCATGTTTTTGAGGTTTTATAGATTGCGACCTTGATTGTAGTCCTTTTATTAGGATTGCGAACATGATCGCAGTTTCACAACAATGTCTTATATTTGAGTCTTTATGCACATTGCAACCATGATCGCAGTCCTAAAAGAGAACTGTGGTTGCAGTTCTCACAAACTTCCCTATTTTGTGAGGACTGCGACCATGATCGCAGTCTTCCAAATTGCCCTATTTCTGAGTCAGTCCTCACAGATGACTACGATCATGAGTCACAATCCTTATATCAGCATCGTTAGCATCAGCAAACCCTGTCCACTAATATCAAATGTTCCTAATATTTTCCAGGCCTAAACACAAACAAAATTCGTACGAACAAATGAAATCTACAAAAGTCGATTTTAAAAAAAATTCCTGGGGCTTCGCCCCTTAACCTGGGATGGGGCTCCCTCGAATAACTCTGCATCGGGGTTATGATTGAGAGAAGAGCAACGTCGGGATTGATGGGGAAGGGTAAAAGAGAAAATAAAAATATATAAAGAAGTTACGGTTGGGAAAGAATCAGTTTATGCTGACATGTATAAGGCTGTAGCGAACAAAATTATGAAGCTGAGTTTTTTTTCTATTTATGAAGTGAAGTAGATGGTTGTAGCAAAATATTCCTTACATTTTCTCTAATTAATTATTTTGGTTTCTTTCCATAATTTTCAAAATTCCTAATTTTTATTTTTATTAAGAGAATTATCTTTTCTCTTTTCCAATTATTTATTTTCTTTTCTTCCATTGGTTATTTGTTTTTATTACAAAGTTTTTCGTATTTATTTGATACTTTAATATATATATATATATATATATATATATATATATATATATATATATATATATATATATATATATATATATATATATGTTCTAAACCTTTTATTTTCTTTATTATTGTATTTTATATTATATATTTTTGTCCTCATATTCAAAGAATTTTTCTATCTTTTTTTAGAATTTTGTCTTCCTTTTTGTTTTGAAGAATTTTTTGGCATTTTTTGTTTTTATAATCTTTATTTCTTTCTTTATTTTTGAATTTTTGCAAACTTTTTCTTTTCAATTACATTTCTATAATTTTGTTATTTTATTATTTTATTTATATTTCTATTCTTTCTACTTTTTTTTAGTTAGTTCTCTTTTTCATTTTTTTTCTGAATTTTTCTTCTTTCAAAAATTCTTTGTTTTCTTTTATTTTAGTATAACCTTCATCTGTTTCTAGATTTTTATTTTTTTGGTTACATTCTATTATTCTCTTTCGTTAGAGGCCTGCTTTGAAGGTGAGAAGGGTTGTTCTCTTACTTTCTATGTAGCTTTCTTTCTGATTTTCTGAATACAGGCAAGGAAATAAGGATTGGATGATTATGAGCCGAAGCACTGTTGAAATGGAAAGGCACCAGAAGAATTCTTTCTTGGCCATTTTGTTTCAGAAGAGGAAAAGGAAAGTAAACGAGTGTTGATTGATACCAGCTTGAGTGGCAGACATGTTGGGTGGATGTAAAATACTAGTAGGCTAAGTAAATTTCGTATTATTGGCCGAGTCAACAATGAAGGTCTTTTCTCTTTTGTCGATAATATAGGCTTTGTCAAAGTCTTCGTCAACTGATGGTTTAGCTGTTGGTCGCTAGAAGTATCTTTCACATTAAAGATGTCAAATTTCTCAACTAACTGATGCCTTATAGTCAATTATCAGCAAATAAATTCTCTAGAAGTGTCATACTCATCAAAGTTGAGAAAGACTTGTATGGACCAGATTGCTGTGACAGAAAGACTTGTCTAAAATCAAAGCTCGACTAATTCGCTCAATTGGCAGTCCTATGAATGGTTGGTTACGTAATGTTATATTGGAGTTAGAAATGAGAATGGTGTCTCATGTACGTTTTACATCAGTGGTCTAATAGAGAATGTCATTTAATTTCATGTACAATAACTTACATCTTTTGACTTTTACCTTGGTCCTGTGGCTTCACTGCCTTTCCAAAATAATATTAAGCAAAATAGAGTTCTAGTTTACAGCCTGGTTTTCTGTTACTGTTAAATTTTTCAGTTTGCCTCTTGTAGCTGACAAGCAATTACTGTCTAATGATTGTCACCTAGATATTCGTCAGCTCTTTTTTTAGTTTAAAGGATAATTTGCTTTCACTGTTTTTGGAATAGTAATGTAACTAGATGCTCTGTTCAATGCACTGTCGGATGTGCTCATTTCAGTTCTTCAGAGTTATCAACTATTTGTACAAATTAATTCTCTTCTTACATAAAAAGGTGGCAGGTGAGTTTGAGATATTTGATTATTATAAATGGAATTGCTCTTTGTTTTGGGGGGGGGGGGGGGGGGGGGGGGGGGGGGGGGGGGGGGGGAGTGGCGACCAGGTTCATGATAAAATGTAATGCAGATTGTAATGTAATCGTATATCTGTGATTTATGGGGAAAAGGATTCAATTTACTGAGAATATTGCGGCCGCAATTTCCACCAATCAAGTCTGGAAAGAAAATGCTCGAGAATATTTTTGTAAATTCTGAGAAATCAACCACACAGAATTTGTGTGATACCTCAAATAAGTTATCATCATTTTTTTTATATAATATTTAAGAAGAGTAAAATCTACATCCTCTCCTAAAGCAATGGTACTATTACGCACAGTATCATCTTTCAGAACCGCTCTCACATTAACGAAAGATGATATTTGGTTTTAATTCTCGCATTTATGAGGACTGCGATCACTGCGATCATGATCACAGTCTTCACAAAAATATCATGTTTTTGAGACTTTATAGATTGCAATCTTGATTGCAGTCTTTTTTATTAGGATTGCAAACATGATCGCAATATTCACAAAATTGTCTTATATTTGAGTCTTAATGAGGATTGCGACCATGATCGCAGCTCTAAAAGAGAACTGCGATTGCAGTTCCCACAGAATGCCCTATTTTTGAGTTTTTGTGAGGACTGCGACCATGATCGCTTCGCAGTCCTCCAAAATGTCCTATTTCTGAGTCAGTCCTCACAGATGACTGCGATCATGAGTCACAATCCTCATATCAGCATCGTTAGCATTAGGAAACCCTGTCCACTGACATCAAATGATTTCTAATATTTTTCAGATCTAAACACAAACAAAATTCATCGCGAGTACGAACAAACGAAATCTACAAAAGATCGATCTCAAAAAAATTCCCTGGGGCTTCCTCCCTTACCCTAGGAGGGGACTACCTCGAATAACTCTGCGTTGGGATTATGGTTGAGAGAAGAGCAACGTCGGGGGTGATGGAGAAGGGTAAAAAAGAAAATAAAAATATATAAAGAAGTGGCGGTTGAAAAAAATCAGTTTATGCTGACATGCATGAGGTTGTAGCGAATAAAATTATAAAGCTGAATTTTTTTCTCTAATTATAAAGTGAAGTAGATGGTTGTAGCAAAATATTCCTTGCATTTTCTCTAATTATTTATTTTGGTTTCTTTCCATAATTTTCAAAATTACTAATTTTTATTTTTATTAAAAAAATTTCTTTTCTCTTTTCCAATTATTTATTTTCTTTTTCCTCCATTGGTTATTTTTTTATAAAAAGTTTTGGTTTATTAATACTTTAATTTATATATATATATATATATATATATATATATATATATATATATATATATATATATTATATATATATATATATATGTTCTAAACCTTTTATTTTCTTTATTATTGTATTTCATGTTATATATTTTTTGTCCTCATCTTCAAAGAATTTTTCTATCTTTTTTTAGTATTTTGTCTTCCTTTATGTTTTTAAGAATTTTTTGGCATTTTTTGTTTTTATAATCTTTATTTCTTTCTTTATTTTTGAATTTTCACAAACTTTTTCTTTTCAATTACATTTCTATATTTTGTTATTTTATTATTTTATTTATATTTCTATTGTTTCTACTTTTCTTTTAGTTAGTTCTCCTTTTAAATTTTTTCTGGGTTTTTCTTCTTTCAAAAAGTCTTTGTTTTCTTTTATTTTAGTTCGACATTCATATTTTTCTAGATATTTATTTTTTTGGTTACATTCTATTATTCTCTTTCGTTAGAGGCCTGCTTTGAAGGTGAGAAGGGTTGTTCTCTTACTTTTTATGCAGCTTTCTTTCCGATTCTCTGACTACAAGCAAGGAAATACGGATTGGATAATTTTAAGCTGAAGCACTGTTGAAATGGAAAGGCGCCAGAAGAATTCTTTCTTGGCCATTTAGTTTCAGAAAAGGAAAAGGTAAGCAAACAAATGCTGATTGATACCAGCTTGAGTCACTGGCCCGCTAAAATTTATAGCAGCTGGGAGTCGACATGTTGTGTGGATGTAAAAATACTGGAAGGCTAAGTAAATTTTCGCATTATTGGCTGAGTCAACAGTGAAGGTCTTTTCCCTTTTGTCGCTAATATAGGCTTTGTCAAAGTCTTCGTCAACTGATGGTTTAGCTGT
Source organism: Agave tequilana (assembly GCA_038442645.1). Classification (NCBI taxonomy): domain Eukaryota; kingdom Viridiplantae; phylum Streptophyta; class Magnoliopsida; order Asparagales; family Asparagaceae; genus Agave; species Agave tequilana. The sequence goes on along the minus strand of JAVJIF010019093.1, from coordinate 63,418 downwards.
TGGTCGCTAGAAGTATCTTTCACATTAAAGATGTTAAATTTCTTCACTAACTGATACTATATAGTCAATTATCAGGAAATAAATTCTCTGTAAGTGTCTTTCTCATCAAAGTTGAGAAAGACTTGTATGGATCAGATTGCTGTGACGGAAAGACTTATCTTTCTCATCAAAGCTCGACTTATTCGCTCAATTAGCAGCCCTATGAATGGTTGGTTACGTAACTATCGGAGTTAGAAATGAGAATGCCATGAATAAGAGCCTATGAGCTGAAGCTGTGTTCTCGGACGGTGTCTCTTATACTTTTTACATTAGTGATCAAATTGAGAATGTTATTTAATTTCATGTGCAATACCTTACATCTATTGACTTTTGCCTTGGTCCTGGTGGTGCACTCCCACTCCACTGCCTTTCCAAAATAAAATTAAGTAAAATAGAGTTCTAGTTTACAGCTTAGTTTCTTGTTACTGTTAAAATTTTCAGTTTGCCTCTTGTAGCTGCAAGCAATTACTGTCAAATTTTCTAGTTTAAAGGATAATTTGCTTTCACTATTTTTGCATTAGTGGTGTAACTAGATGTTCTTTTCAATGCACTGTCGGATGAGCTCATTTCATTTCTTCAAATTTATCAACTATTTGTGCAAATCAATTTTCTCTTCTTACAGAAAAAGGTTACAGGTGAGTTTGAGATATTTGATTTTGATAAATGGAATTAGCTGTTAAATTGTAGAGACCAGGGTCATGATAAAATGTAATGCAGATTGTAATTTAATCGAGAATCTGTTGTTTATGTGAAAAGGGATTCAATTTACAGAGAGAATATTGCGGCCACAATTTCCACCAATCAAGCCTGGAAGAAAAATGCTAGGTAGTACAGCAGCCAGCACAAGCAGACAACACATGCCCAGTTGATAAACAAGATTTCAAGTCTAGTGTTTACTTGACTTGCAAAAGAGAGTCAATTTTCATACCATGTTCCTTCAAAGACGACACCTTTCTTTTCAATCGAAGACTGACTCACCTAGTTAGCTTGGAAATTTGTGCAGTGACAAGTGAGAAAAGTTGCTCAATCTTAAATTGTACAGTTAACTTGTCCAATCCTCCCTAGATTTTCTTTTTCTATAAATTATCCTTGAGCTCTTGAAAGCCTCCACACAATCAATTATTGCCTTGCAGGTCGTCCTTGATCTCATGGCTAATGCTAGTAGTAGTATGTGGAAAACTGAGTGTCTCGTGCTGAGAGGGATAACTGGATTCTTTATTATTTTATCCTCTCTTTGCCATGCCTATGCTAGTGTTGAACTCGGTGTCGACTTGATGAAGAGAGGTGGTGGCTGCATAGAGAGCGAAAGGAGGTCTCTCCTTGCTGTTAAAGCAGGCATTTACCAACCACCTGGAGATAATTGGCTCTCCACTTGGAGGGATGGCACAGATTGTTGCAGTGGCAAGGTGTCGGCTGTGACAATGTAACCGGCCATGTTGTTGAGCTTGATCTGCGCTACCCATATGATCTCTCATCACCATTTGATGAAGATGACAACCTCCGCCCCGGTCCAAGTAAGCTCAATTCTTCTCTGCTTGGTTTGATACATCTCAAGCACTTGGATCTTAGCATGAACAATTTTCTTCAAAGCCTATTCCTGAGTTTCTTGGGTCCTTGGTAAAACTAGAGTACCTCAACCTATCCAATGCCAGATTCATTGGAAGCATTCCTCCGCATCTGGGCAACCTCTCTAGCTTGCAATCCCTCGATCTTCATTCCAATATATAAGATTATTGGTCCTTGAGCATGGGGAAAGATCTTCATTGGCTCTCTACGATGACTTCTCTAGAGTACCTGACATGAGTAATGTCAATCTCTCCAAATCTGGGGACTATTGGATTCATGATATCAACATGCTTCCTTCTCTCTCGGTGCTGCTTCTGTCAAAAGTTGATCTCAAAAACATTCCTAATACATTGCCCCATATCAATCTCACTTCACTTGCCATGCTTGACCTATCTCGTAACACATTTAGTTCTCTCATACCTGGTTGGCTATTTAATATTACCTCTCTTCGGCATCTTGACCTTGGGGGTTGTTCTTTCAAGGCAATGAGGATTTTAAAAGTATTAGCGAGTTTCAGCAAATTGGAGCATCTAGATTTGGCTTTCAACAATATTATTGGTCCTCTTCCAGAGACGCTGGGAAATTTTACTGGTTTGATCAATCTAGATTTGTCTGAGAATGAAATAACTGGAGAGATACCAAAAACCATTGGAAAGCTCTACAATTTGCAATATCTCTGCTTGACCTATAATAACATTAGCGGGAAAATACCAGAAACTCTGGGAAGCCTCTGCAAACTGCAATTTCTACAGCTGTCCGCTAACAATATTGGTGGCGAGATCACGAGCCTAGTAGAAGAATTGTCCAGGTGTAGCCCAGGAAGTGATCTACAAGAATTGTCTCTAGATTATAATAGTTTGAACGGGACAATCCCAGCTAAACTTGGCCAGCTGTCTAAATTGGAAGTTTTGAAGCTCTACTCAAACTCATTTGTGGGGAGCATGACAGAGGCCCACTTTTCCAACCTCATAAATTTAAAATCTATTTATCTATCAGGTAATCACCTTGAAATGATCTTTAGTCAAGATTGGGTTCCTCCATTTAATGCCTCTCGAATTGTTATGTCGTCTTGTCACTTGGGGCCTGCCTTCCCCAATTGGATCCGAACCCAAACTATGCTGTGGTCTCTTTACATGTCTGAAGCTGGAATCTCAGACAACATTCCCTCTTGGTTTTGGAATTATGATATTGTTCGGTTGACGTGTCGAACAATCAGATTAGGGGTCAACTACCACCATCTCTTCAAAGAATCCACTATGTACGTCTTAATTGAGTTCTAACTACTTTGATGGTCATATACCTAATTTGGATCCTAATTATTTACAATATATAGATCTATCTAATAACTCATTTTGTGGACCTATCCCTTCAAGTTTGGCTGCAGCTATGGCCATCTATTTCCTCTCTCTATCAAATAATCATCTCACGGTTCCATCCCACCATTCACTGCCTATAGTTTGCGAATACTTGATCTCTCAAACAATAACCTAGGTGGAAGACATCCTTCGTTTGATTGTCCATATCTTCGTGTTCTTGATCTATCAAGTAATAATTTGTCAAGTCATATACCTGACTCATTTAGATCCCTCAAAAATCTTCAATCATTGCATTGGAAAATAATAGTCTCACTGGAAGGATCCCTTGGTCCTTGCATCATTGCCGACAATTGGTTGTTCTTGATCTCGGTGAAAACAGATTATCAGGGGACATTCCTACATGGATAGGACTGCACTTACCTCTATTGCGAGTTCTTCGATTACGGTCTAATTTTTTTCGTGGCGACATCTCCTTTCCAAATTCCCACCTTACCAATCTGCAGGTTTTGGACCTTGCAGACAACTATCTCTCGGGTATTCTTTCTCCCTCTTCTTTGAATTTCAGTGCCATGCTTCAGGCACTAAATGTGAACAAGCCAATGCTCAACATTTCTTCTCTTTACAAAGAGAAACTTATGGTAACCGTAAAGGGAATGGAACTTGTGTACACCACAGTGCTTTCTCTTGTGACAAGTATAGATCTATCATGCAATGGTTTTTACGGAGAGATTCCTAAAGATCTCACAGAGCTACATGGATTGGTTTTCTTGAATTTGTCCAGAAATCACTTCACCAGAGAGATCCCAGAAAATATTGGCACAATGGAACAGTTGGAATCACTCGATCTATCATTGAACAATCTCTCAGGCAGTATTCCAACAAGCATGTCCAACCTAAATTTTCTAGGCCACCTTAACTTGTCACACAATAATTTGTCGGGAAGAATTCCATCAGGAAATCAACTTCAATCCTTCACTGATCCCTCCATCTACAGTGGCAACCTTGAACTATGTGGATGGCCCTTGTTGGAATGCTCAATTAATGAGCCTACTCAAGCACCATCTCATGAAGGAAGAGATACGGAAGAGAAAAAAGATGAGATCGATGTGATATGGATTTATGGCATTACTGCATCAGGATTATTATAGGATTTTGGTCTGCAATCGGCACATTATTATCAAAGTATCCTGGAGGATTACATATTTTCAGCTTGTTGACAAATTCTATGATTGGGTTTATGTGAAATTAGCAATAAGTATTGCGAGGTGGAAGTCTGTTATACTGAAGGATTGACTAAGTTCAAGGCCACAATTAATCTCAGAAGTCAATGGGTGTCACGCGCAATGTTACAAGATGCTAACATAGGTATGTTTGGAATCCACTTTGATTTATATATCTTATTAGCTAGCATATATTTAACGGTTGTTTACTTCTATTGTTGTTGTAGTTTTGTTATTGTTTATTTGATTGTAAGATGTGTAGTTCCTTTCATGTTCTTAGAGTACTAAGAAATGATGGAATGTTCACCTCTCCTGTAATTATCATATTTAAGTTAGTAAAAGGGGTGTTCAGAAAGATCCTTGATGGCTCGGTGTGGGGGGTTTGTCATTTAGCTTTCGAGGCTACTTATTTGCTCTTTTTTGAAGAGATCCTTTAGTCTATTTTGCTTCATGCATTTACGTTTTCTTCTTTAAAAATCACCATCATAAACGTGATTAGAGACTGAGAACTTTGTTCTCAAGTAGGGAAATATGGATAATAATGTGCCGGATTCCATGTCTAGTCTAGTTTTTACTTGACTTGCAAAGTAAATGCATCTCTCAATCTCCAAAAGTATTCATCATTGCCAAGAAGTAAGATTAATGTTGCCTTATCATACACGATACATTTTTATTCAGCTAATTATCTTCTATGATGTTACTACTATTGTCGAGTATGACACAGTTAAAACTTAGAAATATTACTTCTTTTTCTTTTCTTTTTCCCTTCTCTTTTGTAAAGTAGCAGCTTTTAAAATAAGCAGATTAATGTTTCTTCTTCCAGAATCTTATACTACGATTTCTTGATTAGATTCTTCAGATTTTGTCAGTACAGTTACCTCTGTCAGAATTTGGAAATGTCATTATAAGAAAAGATTATTCCTTTTCTCCCTGAAGTTCTTAATCCCATCATGAGTGTCATTTAAAGACTTTTACAACCCATGGGAAGTGGGAACAATAGCTTCTCAAATGCATTCTTTTTCTTCACCTTCTTCTTATAGTAGTAGGAGCCATGAAATAACAGATTTAGCTGTGGTCAGTGGCGATCAGGATATTCAGGATATCCCGAAACTCAAGACGAGTTTCAGATAGAGATGTTCTCCATATCTTAAGGTCAAGAGACACTTTCTCTAAGAATTATCTTAAGAATTATATCATAAAACCCCATTTTTCTCTGAAATGGGTCAGTTATGGAATAAAACTCTTCTAAACAAGGAATTTGTAATATCCTAAAAACTAGGTGATATTAGGAGGAATTAAATAAATAAATAAATAGGAAAGATAATAATTAGGAATAAAAATATTTTAGTAATGATAAATATTGTGACCCAAAGCCCATCATTTAATTTACTATCCAATAGGTTTAGATTTTCATACCCAAACCCAATAAGAAACTAAATCAAAATTAAATTCCTTTTAATTCCTTATCTCTTTGAATCCAAGAATATCCAAGGATAAAATCAAACAAAAATCATTTAAAATTCGTATAAAATTTCTTCTTATCCAAAAACACATCCAAATCAAGTTCAAACTAATAGACAAACATTTAAATTTCTGGGTATAACTAAATTCTAACTAAAAATTAATTCAAACTTAAACTAAACACTTAAAAAAATTATAAAATATCTTATATGACCACCTATAAATAAATTAGAAATTAATCTATCAAAACTCTAAAAACCAATCTACTCTAGGAGTGAAAAGGAAGTCATGAGGATTCATCAAGCTAGATCAAGAGTTAGATCTTAATCATCAAAAAGGCAAGTACATAAAGTTCTTTCTCTTTCCTTGATGTTAAATCTGGTAGAATTTATGCCTAGGACTTCCTTACAAGATCTAGATCATGTCATCCTTAACATTTGCAATTATTTTCTTTACTTCGATTTCTATGGAACTATTCAATATCAATCCATGAATGTTAACTGATACGCAATCGGTGGTGAATTTTATTACCTCTCTTTTCAAAATTCAAGATGTGATACTATGCTTAAATTCAGTTATATGTTGAATTCTCATATATTTTTATCTAATCAAATTTATCCATGTTCCTGGTGAAACATAAACTGACATTGATAATTACACTTACAGTGATGAATGATTATATTTAACACAATACTTGCGGTTTATAGTTAGTTGTATTTCACTTCGTTTTACTTATAAAAATTTCTTTTACTGACATTAACTTGAAATCATCACTCAATCTCATCATGTGCTTGAAATAAACAATCGACAATCCATCATATATTGATGTTTATCACTATCTTATGTCAGATAATTGGTTACATTATTTTGTTTGCTATTGGTAGGACTACACCTTTTGATTAATGCCTTGATGTCAGTGCCGACAGATTTCCCAACTTGATTACTTTTTCTTGGAGAATTTCCCTTCTATTTTGAAAGGGATGTTATTAACTATTTTGTGGACAAGGGACTTGTGAACTGGGGGATTCAATGCAGATTTTATTCATTTATTAATATAATGATCTACTATAACGTAATCGCTGAATGAGAGATAATTTGTTGTTAGATTAAAATTTTGGTCCCAAACATAATCAATTGAACTTCCTGTTCCGTGCGTGAATCTACATTTGTGGTTTTCTTGATACTGAAAACTATTTCATTCAAACAATTCCTTAACCTTCACAACTTAACCTTATTTCTGATCTTTTTTCTTTTAAAAAATAGCTTCAGCTTTGAAAAAATGTTTTTAAGTCCCTAAGTAATTCTGAATTCTTTTTTAATTAAATTTCGGTTTAGTCCCTGTGTTTTTAAATTCTATTTTCAGTCTTGAAATATTACAGTTTAGTTCTTACAAGTTTTCGGAAAATTGTTGTAGTCCAGCTTACACTATTTTAAAATGCAGTTTTTATTTTCTCCTGCTTAAAGTTTTGCAGAAAAGCCCCTTCTGTATTAATATTGATTTATACATCTTAAATATTTATAGAAAAATTATTTTCTATAAGTTTTATTAATTAATTCTATGAGTCATACTTGAATAAATTGCTACATGATGACAAATAACTCACATGACTAACTTTATTCAAGTAGAAAGACACCATGATATAAAAATTACATCATGAACATCTTGGAAAAGGAAACATGACATGAATATGAACAAGAATATGAAAGTTTAAATGACATGGATAAACACTTACGTGAAGCATGTACTTGGAATTACTTAAGAAAGTAATACATGGTGATTATATGAGTTTGACATATACATAGTGGAATGATTGATCTTAGCACTTAGCTCACGCAAGGATATTCATGTTCTATAATAAAATTGGCTGTAAAAATGACAAGACACAAGACTAATATAGAGAAATTGATGGTGAAAATTGAGAAAGTGTACCTTGAGTACTCATACCTGTGTACAAGGTATGGTGGTGTTTATTTTACATGGTGCATGTCTCTTTGTGACATGAGTTATGATGAGCTCATTCCAGTTACATTGTAACGCCCCGATCCTAAAGATACGGAGTCGTTATGGCGACGCATATACGCGAGGAAAATACCCCACGTATATACGCTAAGCCTAGATTAACCTGAACAAGTTATAAATCTGAACTATAATGATCAATGAACACTGCAATAATACATATAGGCAACCACGCATGATATCATATGAATCAAGAGCTAGAATAGTGACTGGAATAAGAACTGTATGACAAGAATCAGGAAATAATATGAAAGCTAAAAAGATAAGAGTACCAGAATAGAATAGGAAGAAGCTCCAGCTATTCTCGAAGCATACGGCCTCAACGAACACCTGCACAAAGGAAACCAACCGTCCAATATCTGGACGTGCAAATCCAGGGTCGTCAGAACGCGACCATAATGAGTGTGTGTAAAAGGGGGAAGAGCTCGTGCAGAAGAACAGTGCATACATAATAATAACAGATAACTGAAAGCACTAAATAACATGATAAACACTGAATAACAACATGTATGTAGAACAAGGCAACTAACATAACTGTAAACAACAACTGACGTTATGGTGTGTAACCTAGCATGTCACTAGTCTGGTATACAATCCGGTCATGGTTACAATCATATGTCTATCATGGTATACATATACACAGTCAAGTGATTATAGTCAGTCATAATACATTATAATAGTTCATTATCATTTATTATGTCAGTGAACACCAATTGCCACCTGTAATAGGCGCATCCCATACTACGCCTACTACACGTGTCAATCAGTGTCCTATGTTATTGAAACTGATTGGTTGGAGACGTTGTCTATGCTTTAGGTGGGTCCCGTACATACCCGGGACCACGGCCTCAGTTTCCTGGCGCTGAACCAGGCCGTACCGCTAGGTACTCAGTAACAGTAACAGTAATCTCACTGTGAAAACAGTGGAACAGTAACAGTACAGATGGGATGTCAGTCATCCCCCAGGAACCCTGCAGTGGAACCCTCAGTCGGCTGCGCAACCTGTATCCTATGTCCACCCAAAATACAGACGCTGTCTCCTCCATCAATTTCCCCAATCCCGGTGTAAGTTGTCCAATTACATTATTATTCATTCAATTCAGTTAAACCAGTCAATGTCCATATTATATAGAACACTGGGACGATACGGTGAAAGTAACAATAACAGTACAGTAACAGTCAATCAGTAATCGTATACACGGTGAACAATATCAGTAACAGTGAACAGTAACAGTAACCGTGTATACGATGAACAATAGGACTGTACCGTGGTTACGGTCAAACAATCATTTCCCAGTAACTTTCAATAACATGGATATAATAACAGTAACAGTCTAGCTACTGCTCAACGAACGGTCTCAACTAAAGCTGACCATAATCTCATCCATCCATGCTAAAGAGATATCAATAACTAATCCATCAACTTATAGTCTCAATACAATTCTCATGAATCACTAAGTATCAGTCCGTATCAGTGCAATCCAAAACGGTGACTATCATATCAATGAATCTGTAATTAGTCATCTCCTCGATACCAATCTGTTCTAATCCTATAACCACCAATAACTGAGATCAAATAGTAAATGCTATCAAACACTGAATATATAATATCACCGATATCAATGAATTCACTCTCACAATAATTCTATCCCCATCAGTGAGTAACAACAATAATTAACAGTCTATTGGTATCCTCAAAATTAACTAATATAACAGATACCGAGATCACAAGTAAGGAATGTAAACATCCTCAAAACCAGATTCATCCAACTATAATCAAGATCATAGCTAAAGAGAGTAACATCCTCAATCAATAAGAAATCTTGATCATCTCCACATCTAGTATCCAACATCGATAAGATAATCAATACTCACTCAGTATAATTACGAAAATTCGGAGGTCTTTGATTCATTAATCTAAAATAAGATCATGCTACATATCTATCTCAAAGGTAAGCTATACATATAACACATAATGACAATCTAACAAGATCAGTTCCCTTTATAAACCGGTCAAGATTCAATATAAAATATATCACAGGTCAACTCCAACTCTAACTAAGTCAATGTCAATCCAAGTATCAACAAATCAGTATATTGGTAAAACAATGTCATACCTAACACTTCCTCGATATCCATAGAGATTCTAGTCGGGATAATCACCGACAACTGCCAATAGACACTATGCCTTATATATGTCCTTTAATCTCAAATATAACGTAGTTCAACTGATCAGTATATCAAATCAAGATTACAGTCTAGGGTATCCAATGCTAGGCCTAAGCCAATACCGGAGATCTACCGACACATGAAATGACACTAACCAATACTCTGATCAACAAAATAAATAAAGTGAATGTTCGCTCATGACTCATAGAGTGATACAGATATTCACACTGGTAAAATAAATCAAATAGTCACATGATATGATAAAAGTAAAACATAATACACATAGATAACGGTAAATAAGAAAATGAGACAAAGCAAACACTCACATGGAATGACGCAGTTTCGGAATCGAATCGCCGTCTGGTCTTCATTGCACGAACTGGCACTGATCTTCGGATCATCCCATGGATCGGTCTTCGAATCACCATTATATCGGGTCCACAACGAGCACAATTTCGGATCGGGTCTGGGTCTCCTGTAGCTGGGTTCGGATCTCACCGAATAAATCCGAAATGCTGTAGCATGCAACCGAACATACAAATAAATATAATTACACGATAAACACTCACACGTGCATATGGACACATACATGTACACCCAGGCACACATACATATACGGGTACAAACTAACAATCATGCATACATATACATATATACTCTTAAATACATACATCTATACATACTCATAATCTACTCATTCATGCACACTTCTAACACACACTGATAACTCACGCACACCCATATCAAAGCATAACACATGCATTCTCACACTAATAATAAAAACACATACATGTCAAACAATAACATCTACTGTTAACCACACACACCCAAGCACCCATATGCATACATACATCCTGTAAACACACTCTACACAATATTACAGAATACACAAATATTAATACACTACCTAAACATTTACAGAGAGGGGAAAGAGTCTCACCCACGGCCAAGAGGGAGAGCTATCTCGGCTGCCAAGAGAAGGATGGAGGGCTCACAAAATGCCATGGCGGGGGCTGTGTGCTGCTGATGCCGCTGCTGGGGTTGCTGCTGTTGGTGGTTCGCTGGTCTGCAGGGCCTGCTGTGGGGAGGAGATGGGGCGGCTGGCTGCTGCTGGAGGGGGCGCAGCAAGGGGGAAGGCAGACCTGGGCTGCCAACAGTGCACACGGCCTGGAGATGGTGATCCGGCCAGGAGAGGAGGAGGTCGCCCTGGTGATGGCCGGTGGGGGTCTGCCGTTGGTCTGTGGCTGCCGCGCGTCACCAGATGAAAAGGGAGGGCTGGAATGGAGGGCTGTCCTCGCTGCTGGACTGCTGGATCTGGGCGCTGCGTGGGCTGCTAGAGGTGAAGGGGGCTGCTCCGGCGGGGTTCCGGCGACGAGGAGGCGCACACGGGGAAGGAGCTACGCCACAGCCAGGGGCAAGGCTGTCGTTGGCTCGCCGGGGGTGCTGTGGAGGATAGCCTGGGCTGTTGGCCTGGGCGCTGCTGTTGTTGCCGCAGAATTGGTGAAGAGGCTGGGTGTTGGGCGGCTGGGTTTGGATCTGGGTGAAGCGCGACGGTTATTGGGAGGAGATAGATTAATTAGGTTAGGGTTAAGGTGGGATTATATAATATGGGTTTGGGTATAATAGGTAGCGGGTTAGGATCCAAATAGGTAAATGGGTATAGATATCGGGTAACGGGTTTGAGGGTGTGGAATGGGAAGGAACATGGAATAGGACTAAACTTAACACCATATTAGGAGAAAACTAATAATAATAGTAGCAATTAAAAATAATAACATACTAACAAGGATAATTCAAATAGTATTTAGTAATAACTATATACAAATTTACATTACCATTACTATTATAAACAACTAATAATACTAAACAATAGTAATGATATTAATTAACAAAACAATAAAAATAACTTTAACAATAATCTTAATATAAACACTTATAATAGAATTAAATATTAATAACCATCATAATGGAATAATAATAGAAGCATCTACTACTAATAATAATAACTAATAGTAGTGATAATAATTAGTAATAGAAATGTTAATGAATAATCAACAGTAACATAAGGCCAAATTTACCATTTATTACCTCAAAAATAATTTGCATATTCAATAATATTAAGTTGATTAATAATCATAATAAAATAATTAGCAAATCAAAATAAATACTTAGAAAAAATATTAAAAAAATAAAAATACAGTATTTCTAACTAGGGATATTACATTCTACCCACCTTATAAAAATTTCGTCCCCGAAATTCAAATAAAGCAGGGAATGGTAAAAAGAATCCCAAAATCAAAGGAGAAGACAAATAAGCTTCACGTCACTTGTCTACACGTCATAAATCCACCACGCTTCCGCTGCGCTACTCTGATTTATGTTACCAACTTCAACATGGAGTAACCGATCTCAAGAGATAGAATTAGGAGAAATGAATAGGAAGAAAGGATGAAATCAAGATGGACATCCAAATCACTCTAATTGAAGTGTTGGAATCATGAATATCAACAGATCAAGAACGGAATTCCAAAGGGAGGACGATCAATTTTCAAATGGAGTCAATATTATCATGTGAATAGTATATGTATATTGCAGTGTCAACATAACTGTCTCAGGTTACAGGTAGGAACTAGGTTCTCTTTTATGTCGAACCTGGGCTCTGATACCACTCTGTAACGCCCCGATCCTAAAGATACGGAGTCGTTATGGCGATGCATATACGCGAGGAAAATACCCCACGTATATACGCTAAGCCTAGATTAACCTGAACAAGTTATAAATCTGAACTATAATGATCAATGAACACTGCAATAATACATATAGGCAACCACGCATGATATCATATGAATCAAGAGCTAGAATAGTGACTGGAATAAGAACTGAGCTGATATGACAAGAATCAGGAAATAATATGAAAGCTAAAAAGATAAGAGTACCAGAATAGAATAGGAAGAAGCTCCAGCTATTCTCGAAGCATACGGCCTCAACGAACACCTGCACAAAGGAAACCAACCGTCCAATATCTGGACGTGCAAATCCAGGGTCGTCAGAACGCGACCATAATGAGTGTGTGTGTAAAAGGGGAAGAGCTCGTGCAGAAGAACAGTGCATACATAATAATAACAGATAACTGAAAGCACTAAATAACATGATAAACACTGAATAACAACATGTATGTAGAACAAGGCAACTAACATAACTGTAAACAACAACTGACGTTATGGTGTGTAACCTAGCATGTCACTAGTCTGGTATACAATCCGGTCATGGTTACAATCATATGTCTATCATGGTATACATATACACAGTCAAGTGATTATAGTCAGTCATAATACATTATAATAGTTCATTATCATTTATTATGTCAGTGAACACCAATTGCCACCTGTAATAGGCGCATCCCATACTACGCCTACTACACGTGTCAATCAGTGTCCTATGTTATTGAAACTGATTGGTTGGAGACGTTGTCTATGCTTTAGGTGGGTCCCGTACATACCCGGGACCACGGCCTCAGTTTCCTGGCACTGAACCAGGTCGTACCGCTAGGTACTCAGTAACAGTAACAGTAATCTCACTGTGAAAATAGTGGAACAGTAACAATACAGATGGGATGTCAGTCATCCCCCAGGAACCCTGCAGCGGAACCCTCAGTCGGCTGCGCAACCTGTATCCTATGTCCACCCAAAATACAGACGATGTCTCCTCCATCAATTTCCCCAATCCCGGTGTAAGTTGTCCATTTACATTATTATTCATTCAATTCAGTTAAACCAGTCAATGTCCATATTATATAGAACACTGGGACGATACGGTGACAGTAACAATAACAGTACAGTAACAGTCAATCAGTAATCGTATACACGGTGAACAATATCAGTAACAGTGAACAGTAACAGTAACCGTGTATACGATGAAAAATAGGACTGTACCGTGGTTACGGTCAAACAATCATTTCCCAGTAACTTTAAATAACATGGATATAATAACAGTAACAGTCTAGCTACTGCTCAACGAACGGTCTCAACTAAAGCTGACCATAATCTCATCCATCCATGCTAAAGAGATATCAATAACTAATCCATCAACTTATAGTCTCAATACAATTCTCATGAATCACTAAGTATCAGTCCGTATCAGTGCAATCCAAAACGGTGACTATCATATCAATGAATCTGTAATTAGTCATCTCCTCGATACCAATCTGTTCTAATCCTATAACCACCAATAACTGAGATCAAATAGTAAACGCTATCAAACTCTGAATATATAATATCACCGATATCAATGAATTCACTCTCACAATAATTCTATCCCCATCAGTGAGTAACAACAATAATTAACAGTCTATTGGAATCCTCAAAATCAACTAATATAACAGATACCGAGATCACAAGTAAGGAATGTAAACATCCTCAAAACCAGATTCATCCAACTATAATCAAGATCATAGCTAAAGAGAGTAACATCCTCAATCAATAAGAAATCTTGATCATCTCCACATCTAGTATCCAACATCGATAAGATAATCAATACTCACTCAGTATAATTACGAAAATTCGGAGGTCTTTGATTCATTAATCTAAAATAAGATCATGCTACATATCTATCTCAAAGGTAAGCTATACATATAACACATAATGACAATCTAACAAGATCAGTTCCCTTTATAAACCGGTCAAGATTCAATATAAAATTTATCACAGGTCAACTCCAACTCTAACTAAGTCAATGTCAATCCAAGTATCAACAAATCAGTATATTGGTAAAACAATGTCATACCTAACACTTCCTCGATATCCATAGAGATTCTAGTCGGGATAATCACCGACAACTGCCAATAGACACTATGCCTTATATATGTCTTTAATCTCAAATATAACGTAGTTCAACTGATCAGTATATCAAATCAAGATTACAGTCTAGGGTATCCAATGCTAGGCCTAAGCCAATACCGGAGATCTACCGACACATGAAATGACACTAACCAATACTCTGATCAACAAAATAAATAAAGTGAATGTTCGCTCATGACTCATAGAGTGATACAGATATTCACACTGGTAAAATAAATCAAATAGTCATATGATATGATAAAAGTAAAACATAATACACATAGATAACGGTAAATAAGAAAATGAGACAAAGCAAACACTCACATGGAATGACGCAGTTTCGGAATCGAATCGCCGTCTGGTCTTCATTGCACGAACTGGCACTGATCTTCGGATCATCCCATGGATCGGTCTTCGAATCACCATTATATCGGGTCCACAACGAGCACAATTTCGGATCGGGTCTGGGTCTCCTGTAGCTGGGTTCGGATCTCACCGAATAAATCCGAAATGCTGTAGCATGCAACCGAACATACAAATAAATATAATTACACGATAAACACTCACACGTGCATATGGACACATACATGTACACCCAGGCACACATACATATACGGGTACAAACTAACAATCATGCATACATATACATATATACTCTTAAATACATACATCTATACATACTCATAATCTACTCATTCATGCACACTTCTAACACACACTGATAACTCACGCACACCCATATCAAAGCATAACACATGCATTCTCACACTAATAATAAAAACACATACATGTCAAACAATAACATCTACTGTTAACCACACACACCCAAGCACCCATATGCATACATACATCCTGTAAACACACTCTACACAATATTACAGAATACACAAATATTAATACACTACCTAAACATTTACAGAGAGGGGGAAAGAGTCTCACCCACGGCCAAGAGGGAGAGGCTATCTCGGCTGCCAAGAGAAGGATGGAGGGCTCACAAAATGCCATGGCGGGGGCTGTGTGCTGCTGATGCCGCTGCTGGGGTTGCTGCTGTTGGTGGTTCGCTGGTCTGCAGGGCCTGCTGTGGGGAGGAGATGGGGCGGCTGGCTGCTGCTGGAGGGGGCGCAGCAAGGGGAAAGGCAGACCTGGGCTGCCAACAGTGCACACGGCCTGGAGATGGTGATCGGCCAGGAGAGGAGGAGGTCGCCCTGGTGATGGCCGGTGGGGGTCTGCCGTTGGTCTGTGGCTGCCGCGCGTCACCAGATGAAAGGGGAGGGCTGGAATGGAGGGCTGTCCTCGCTGCTAGACTGCTGGATCTGGGCGCTGCGTGGGCTGCTAGAGGTGAAGGGGGCTGCTCCGGCGGGGTTCCGGCGACGAGGAGGCGCACACGGGGAAGGAGCTACGCCACAGCCAGGGCAAGGCTGTTGTTGGCTCGTCGGGGGTGCTGTGGAGGATAGCCTGGGCTGTTGGCCTGGGCGCTGCTGTTGTTGCCGCAGAATTGGTGAAGAGGCTGGGTGTTGGGCGGCTGGGTTTGGATCTGGGTGAAGCGCGGCGGTTATTGGGAGGAGATAGATTAATTAGGTTAGGGTTAAGGTGGGATTATATAATATGGGTTTGGGTATAATAGGTAGCGGGTTAGGATCCAAATAGGTAAATGGGTATAGATATCGGGTAACGGGTTTGAGGGTGTGGAATGGGAAGGAACAAGGAATAGGATTAAACTTAACACCATATTAGGAGAAAACTAATAATAATAGTAGCAATTAAAAATAATAACATACTAACAAGGATAATTCAAATAGTATTTAGTAATAATTATAGTACAAATTTACATTACCACTACTATTATAAACAACTAATAATACTAAACAATAGTAATGATATTAATTAACAAAACAATAAAATAACTTTAACAATAATCTTAATATAAACACTTATAATAGAATTAAATATTAATAACCATCATAATGGAATAATAATAGAAGCATCTACTACTAATAATAATAACTAATAGTAGTGATAATAATTAGTAATAGAAATGTTAATGAATAATCAACAGTAACATAAGGCCAAATTTACCATTTATTACCTCAAAAATAATTTGCGTATTCAATAATATTAAGTTGATTAATAATCATAATAAAATAATTAGCAAATCAAAATAAATACTTAGAAAAAATATTAAAAAAATAAAAATACAGTATTTCTAACTAGGGATATTACATACATACTACTATACTATATTACTCATGGCATGGTTTCCCGTTGGGGTACACGAACGTTTCTTCACTAACAGTTTCCAAACAATAATAATCATTAATTAATATGAGAGAATATGTTGTGGCATGATACACAGTCGTTTCTGCATCTTAAGACCCAATTGTCATGCGTATGATGGGATACGTTCTACTGCTTATGGCAGTTGGAGCAGTCTCACCTAATTAGTAACTCCTAGGGTTATCTTCATAATAAATCTTGTAATTGTGTGTTTCTTGGGATGATTACTACTGATTGATTGTTTAACTATACTTATTATACTTGACTTACTCCATAATATGGCTATACTTATGCTTTGTGAATGTTTGTTATCATTAAGACTTGAACATTATATGACTGATTTTAGCAATAAACTCATGCTACAAAAATATGATTGTGTAATAAAATAAGTATCATGTAACTGCATATTACATGTTTTTTTCTTATTCATATACATCTGCGTGCTCTGCACATATTGTATATTTCGTTTTCTTTTTTTGTACTTTTAGGAGATTCTGACTCCTTACTGTTTGCTTACTCTAAATAGTAGAGAATACATGGAAAATACATGAAGATATCTGCTGAGGACAAGGAGTATTGCGAGATCGAGCAGGAGCTCAGTAGAAGACTTGGAGACTGCTTTTAGTTATTTGCTTCCCTCATAGATGTATGAATAAGAGAGTTTGGACTCATTCTCAGTATTTAAATTTATGCCAGTTATTTAGTTTTGAACTTTTTTAGTCGAATAAACTTTTGATTAGCTTTATTTCATGTATTTGTACTCTATTTAGACTTGATATGTATATGCAGCAGATAGAAAAAATGACATAATTTGCAAGTTAGGGACTTAGCATGCTCTTTTGAGCATGTCGCCGGCCTAAGTCACATGCTTAGCTCACTATAGTGGGAAGCGGGGCGTGACAAAATTAGTTTAGATAATGGGGAAAATGAAAATTTTTAGAGGAACAGAATGTTGCTAGACAAAGAACATCTTTGAGAAATTGCCAATCCATGAGTCCTATATTGTGTTTGGTGCATCTGCCAAGATATATATCACAGCTCATACTATTCTAGGAACTATGTTACAAATCCACATAGAGAAAGAATAAGAAGCTCTATCAATGAAACTGAACTTCTTCATGGACTTTTTGTCTGGTCCATCTCTTGCCCATCATATCTAACAATTTGTTTTTTGATCTTGAATTTGTATTTGCTCTAGATCCATTGTCATAACAATCTGTTGTTACTAGCAGAACCCCCCCCCCCCCCCCCCCCCGCCCCTCGCGATTGGAGGGAGGTGTTTGCGGGGGGCTGGTAATGTAGGAACTGCAGTATATGTGAGCCAGCAACAGAAACACTATCACAGCTACTTAACCTACATAGTGTTAGTATTTGGAGTAACTCATATTCATTAGAGAAGAATTCAGGTTTAAGTGAAGGTGTTACAAGCTTCACAAATCAAGCACGGACGTGTATAGACCTTGTACATGTTATTAGTCGACTAATAGATCATATCAGTGACTAGGTCATGGGCTGGTCGATTGATACTTTGATATAGTCGATTAAGCCTTGCAACAGAAGTTGGATTCTCAGATTGCTTTATAGTAGTTGACTAGATTTTGGGTATAGTGGACTAATACTTTGTATTACTCGACTAGTAATTTGCCTTAGTCGACTAATACAGAATTTGACAATTTCTTAATACGATTCTTTTTCCTGTTTTGATTAGGATCTAGGTTTTCTATTTCTCTGAAGTGGTGCTGATTTGGTTATTAGAGTTTGTATTGAATTAGATCATCCTAGGTGCCTATAAAAACCCTTCGGGTGCCTTTTGAAGGGTGTCAAGAATTCAAGAGAAATTCTATTTTTCAACATTGAGAGTTGTCAGAGAGAGATTTTCTTGTAACTCTTGTATTTTCTTCTCTGTTTTCAATAAAGATTTCTCCCCTCCTCCCTGTGGATGTAGGCGCATTACCGAACCATGTTTAATCTGGTGTTCTTTAGTTGTGTGGTGACTTAGTTTCAATTGCTTGCGAGTGGTAGATCTTTTACGTTTTCGCTTCTGCTGCCTATTCTTCAAATCAATGTTTCTCTGTTGTTTGATCGGTGATAGATCAACAACAATTGGTATAAGAGTGATAGCTAGCGAGACGACCACGACAACCAAGTTCAATGTGGAGAAATTCGATGGGAAGTCCAACTTCCTGTTGTGGAAATGCAAGTAACATCATTGCTCGTGAAGGAGGGCACACACAAGGCCCTACTTTGTATTGAGAAAAAGCCATCGAAGATGGAAGGTGATGAGTAAAATGACATCGACTTCCAAGCAAAGGCGACTATCATACTGTGTCTATCAGATGAGGTCCTCTACAATGTGATGAACGAGGAGACAACTGCTGATCTTTGGTGTAGGCTGAAGAGCCTTTAGATGATGAAGAGTTTGTCGAACAAGATCTCCATGAAGAAGCAGCCATATAGCCTTCAGATGAAGGAAGGTACGCCAATTCTATAACATTCAATGATTTTAATAGATTTTTTAGTGAATTGTTAGCTTTAGAGGTTAAACTAGAAGAAGAAGGCTCTTCTGTTACTCTCTTCTCTTCCATCAAGTTATGACCACTTGGCCGCCACCATCATGTATGATAAGAAGACATTAGAGTTAGAAGATGTCAGGCGGATGCTCCAAAATAACCAGCTGATGAAGAAGGCAAATTCTATGGAGGGGGCCTCAGGATTGTTTGTCAAGTGTCAGAGGGAAAGATCAAAGAGTAGGGGACCCAAAAGGAATCCAAAAGTTTCTAGCAGTTTCTCTTACTACTTTTGCAACAAAACCAGGGCACATTAAGAAAAATTGTATGAAATACAAAGAGATGCTAAAGAAAAAAGGCAGTACAGAATCTGATGGGCTAGTACCAGTGGAAAGTCAGATCAAGCTGGGGTTGTCGAAGAAGCAGATGAGGATTCATGTGATATCTTGATGGCCGAGTGAGAAAAAAATAAATACTCAGATACTTGATTACTTGACTCTGGGTGCACATAACACATATGCTCAAAAAGAGAGTAGTTCAGTGCTTACAAGCCTCATGATGGAGGCTTAGTCCTGATGGGAAACGATTCCATATGTAAGACTGTCGGAATCGACAACATCTGCATGAGGATGTTTGATGGACAGGTTCGAATCCTCACGAAGGTTTGACATATTCTTGATTTAAAGAAAAATCTTCTCTCGTTGGGAGCCTTTTGAAAGCTCGAAGGTACAAGTTTTCTATTGCAGATGAAGTAATCAAAGTTACTAAAGGCTCTATGACGATTCTCAAAGGAGAATGGACAGCAAACTTGTACAAGTTGACAGAAAGCATTATTGTTAGTGATACTTCAGCAGCAACAGAGAAGGAGGATACTACAAGACTTTGACACATATTTCTTGGACATATGAGCGAGCAAGGTCTCCAAGTCCTACACAAAAGGAGTGCTCTACCAGGTATCAAATATCATAAACTTGATCTTTGTAAATTTTGCATTATGGGTAGGCAATGTAGAGTAGCTTTCTCTACATCTCAGCACAAGACAAAGGGCTTACTGGATCTCACATACACGAATGTGTGGGGACCTTCGCTAGTAGCATTTATTGGGGGTGTTAGGTACTATGTTACTTTCATAGATTATTTTTCAAGGAATGTTTAGGTATACTTCTTGAAGAAGAAACCAAAAGTATTTCAGAAGTTCAAGGAGTGAAAAACTATGGTGGAAAAGCAGACAGGGAGGATGGTGAAAGTCTTGAGGTCCGATAATGGAGGTGAGTATACCTCTAAAGAATTCAAAGACTACTTAGCAAGTAAGGGTATTAAACACCACCTAAGTATTACAGGGTAACCAGAACAAAACGGATTAGCAGAATGCATGAATCAGATACTAATAGAGCGTGCCCGTATTATCAGATTACAAGCTGACATGTCAGATGGATTTTGCAGAGGCGTTGAATCATGGGAGTTATCTGGTAAACATATCACCATCAACAACTATTAATCTTCAGATCTTAGAGGAGATATGACGAGGAGAGTCTGTGAACTATTCAACCTTACGAATTTTCGGTTGCCTGGCATATAGTTTGGTTGATAGTCAGAAAAGTGAACAAATTGGAATCCAAATCTAAGAAGTGTATCTTCATCGGGTTCACCAAGGGAGTCAAGCGTTTTAGACTTTGGGATCCTGAGACAAGAAGCACCTTTATTAGCATAGATGCGGTTTTGATGAAGAATCAATGTTGAAAGAAAAAACTAGAGATGGAGGATAAAGTGCAAGGTGGAGCTTCAGGTAGTTCAGCAGACGCTCAGAAAAAAGAGTTGAGTTCTCAGATAGCCCTAAAAGGACTGAAAGGTCAAAAGAGGACTCCTCAGATTCAGAAGGGACAAACCAAGAGGCTACTCAAAAGCAACCAAGACCGTTGAGGCGATCAGTCAGAATTACGGTGCCACCAACAAGGTATGGCTGGAAAGATGATCATGTCTCTTTCGCATTAGTAACAGAAATAGGTGAACCTGACAGTTACAGGAAAGCGATCGAGTCAGATGACCACGACAAGTAGATTACAGCCATGGAGTAAGACATGGAGTCTTTGGATAGAAACCAAATATGAATATTAGTCGATCTTCCAAAAGACTCCAAGGCAATACGTTGCAGATGGGTTTTTCGTAAGAAGAACAATGAGCAATAAAAGTCAAAGTTAGTTGCCAATGGATATGCTCAGAAAGAGGGTATTGACTACAATGAAATTTTTTCTCCTGTAGTCAAGCATACATCTATTTGGATGTTATTGGCGATAGTTGTTCAGTTTGATCTAGAGTAAGAGCAGATGGGCGTTAAAATAGTGTTTCTGCATGGTGAGCTGGAGGAGAAAACATACATGAAATAACCTGAAGGTTATATTCAAGAAGGTAAAGAAAATAAGGTGTGTCTTCTAAAGAAGTCCCTCTATGAACTTAAGTAGTCTCCCAGGCAGTGGTATAAACGGTTCGACTCTTTTATGATCAAGACGAGATACAAGCGATGTGAGTATAATAGTTGTATATATTTTAAGTAGAGTAATGATCTGACATATTTGCTATTATATGTGGATGATATGCTGATTGCTGCGAGAAACAAGACACGTGTTTAGAAGATTAAAGCTCAGCTCAAGAAGAAATTTGACATAAAGGATTTGAGAGGATCCAAGAAGATCTTAGGTATGAAGATCACTCGAGACAGAAGCTCAAGCAGACTTTGCCCTATCCTTGGAGAACTATGTTCTCAAGATATTAGAGAGATTCAACATAGCAGAAGCAAGACCAGTCACCGCTTCTTTGGCAGGTCACTTCAAATTATTCTCCAAGTAGTGTCCATAATCACCGAAAGAGGAGGAGATGTCTCGAATACCATATGCTAGTGTGGTGGGATCACTCATGTATATTATGGTCTACACTAGGCCTGACTTAGTCTATGCATATTGTACAGTAAGTTTATGTCAAATCCAGGAAAGCAATATGGAGAAGCAGTAAAGTGGGTGCTACGATATCTGTGAGGGACTACGAGACTAAACTTGATGTTTCAGAGATTGAAAAGGGGAAAGTCTAGGTTACTATAAGTCTATGTTGATGCAGATTATGTGGGAGATCTTGATCAGCAAGATCTAAGACAGGCTATGTGTTCACAGTAGTTGAGTGCGTTATTAGTTGAAAGGAAGAGTTGCAAGTTATAGTTGCTCTTTCAATGACAGAAGCAGAGTACATGGCTATAGTTGAGACATCAAAGAAAGCTTTGTGGTTGAGAGGATTGGTTGAGACGTTTAATATTATATAGGATTCAGTTCGAATTCATTGTGACAACCAAAGTGCGATTCATCTCGCTAAGGATCACAGGTATCGTAGGTATCACAAGATACGTCAGTGGGTCATGGATGATAAGGTGATCGATTTGGTAATGGTCAGCACGAAAAAGAATCCAGCGGATATGATGACAAAGACCATCCCAGTGTAGAATTTCAGAGCTAAAGATAAAGTGGCATACGGGCTCTTGGGAAGGAGCCATGTGAAGTCACAAAAGGGGGAGAAAGAAAAGCGAATGAAGCATAGGCCAATTTCTATAGAGGGATTCAATGAACATGAGTCAAGGTGGAGATTGTTAGTTTTTGAAGTGCCTAATATTCATTGGAGAAGAATTCAGGTTCAGATGGAGGTGTTACAAGTTTCACAAATCAAGTACGGATGTGTGCAGGCCTTGTGCATGTTATTAGTCGATTAATAGGTCTTATTAGTCGACTAGGTCCTGAGCTAGTCGACTGATAATTTAGTAAAGTCGACTAGGACCTACAAGAGAATTGGATTCTCAGATTGCATTACAATAGTCGATTAGGTTCTGGGTATAGTCGACTAATACTTGATATCAGTCGACTAATGATTTTTCCTAGTCAACTAATACGAGTTCTGGTAGTTTCTTAATACGGTTTTGTTTCCTATTTTGGTTAGGATCCGGATTTCCTATTTCTCTAAGACGGTGCTGATTTCCTATTTCCTAATCAACTAAGATCATCCTAGGTGCATTTATAAACCCCTTCGGGTTGGCCTTTTGAAGGTTGTCAAGAATTCAAGAGAAATTCTATTTTTCATTATTGAGAGTTGTAAGAGAAAGATTTTCTTGTAAGTATTATATTTTCTTCTCTATTTTCATTAAAGATTTTTCTCCTCCTCCCCATGGATGTAGGCACATTGTCGAACCACGTTAAATCTAGTATTTTTTGGCTGTGTGATGATTTAGTTTCAATTGCTTACTAATAGTAGATTTTTTACGCTTTCGCTTCCGCTACGGTCACGCCCCGCTTTCCAAAATACGTGGAAACAAAATCGTGACGAGAGTCGGCGGTATATACGCGAGGAAAAATACCACACATATACATGCTAAGTCTAAAGTGACCTGAACAAGTTATATTATCACCATGAATAATCAACAACACTGCAATAATACATATAAAGTTCTACAAATGATCTCAGATGAAATAAGAAATGGAATAAAAGCTAAGTCTGATATACATGAATCAAGGAATGACAGTAGGAATAAGAAAGTAGGAATACTAGAAATCGATTAGAGAGAACTCAGGGATCCTCGGAACATGTACAGTCTCATCGAAACCTGATCAAATAAATAAAACATTCATATCTAGATGTGCAAATTCAGGGAGTCAGAACTCCTTGTGAATGTGTAAGAATAAAAGGGAAAGTGCTTGTACATATAAATGTGAGCAGACTATGAAACATATATATACTGAAATAAAACAGAAGTAACATATAAAACTTGAATAGAAAGTAATAAAGCGAGTCAGTGCAAAATTAGATGTCCAATTGGTGTCAGGTGTACAGTCAGGTCATTGGTATAATTAGATGTCTACAATCAGTCATATATATCAAGATCAGTCTACAATGTCAATATAAGATTTTGGTTTTGTCATTAATTATATCAGCGAACACCAATTGCCACCTGTAATAGACGCATCCCATACTACGCCTATCACACGTGTCAATCGAGGTCTAAGTTATTGAAATTGATTGGATGAAGACATTGTCCAAGTTTTAGGTGGGTCCCGTACATACCCAGGACCACGGTCCCAGATGTCTGGCGCCGTACCGGGCCCGTACCACTAGATATTCAGTAACAATAACAGTAGTAATATCAGACGGAGCCAAATCAGGTCCGCACCGCTAGGTATTCAGTAACAGTAACAGTAGTAATATCAAATGGATGTCAGTCATCCTCGGGAACCCTGCAGTGGAACCCTCATTTCGGCTGCGCAACCTGTATCCTAAGTCCACCTAAAATACAGACGCTGTCTCCTCCATCAATTTTCCCAATCCCAGTGTAAATTATTTTTTTATATTATTATTTAATTCAGTTAATTCAGTTAATATCCATGTTACCAGAATACTGGGACGATGCGGTTACAGTAATAGTAACAGCACAATAACAGAAATCGTATACACGGTGAACAGTAATAAGAACTGTGAACATAACAGTAACTGTGCATAGATGAATAGAGCTGTACCGAGTGTTACGGTCTAACAATATCTTCCCAGTAACTTTCAGTAACATGAATAATTACAGAAACAGGTCTAGATACTGATCTCTTACAATACAGTCTCATCTAGAATCAGTCAAATCTTATCCATCTGTACTAAAAAAATATCAGTAATTAATCCATCAACCCATGATATTAATATAATCATCGTGAACACAAGTATCAATTCATATCGAGTAATCTGGTATAGTAAACCACAAGTCCAATAAAACAATAATCAGTTCTCTCATTGTTACCAATCTGTTCTAATCCTCTAAATCACCAATAACCTAGATCAACAATATCTACTATCAAACTCTAAAGTACAAGATCACCGATACCAACAAAATCTAGAAATGTCTACTTCTAATACTCAACATCAACAAAATATCATTTGTACTCGAACAATATAATCTGTACATAAATCCAAATACTCACATTATAAATCCAACTACATCAATTCTATCAAAATATCATTCAAAATCCTCTGTAACAAATATAAGCCTCAAGCCAACTCTAACTCTCGCTAAGTCCAATTAAGTTCTTATTTATGTAATCACCAAATAAATAATTAACTAGTCTGATAAATACTCCACATAAAATATACATCTAATCACATTCACGAACCAATCATCTCAAGATCAATCCCATAGACAGACTAACGTATATCATAACTAGATCCGGATCCGAAAACTGTAATCATCTACACATGAAGGGGTATAAGTCTAATATCTCAATATCCAAATACAAGGTCCATATACATATGATGCTCAAATATAAACTAATCCAGCCAATCATTAGATCGAATCCAGTCACAGTCTAAGGAGTATCAATACTAAGCCTAATCTAACAACGATGAAATACTAACATATGAAATGACGCTGATAAATGCTCATATCAACTAGACAAATAAGGTGAACAATCACTAATGTCCTATAAAGTGATACAGGTAGTTATACTGATGAAATAAATCAGATAGTCAGATGAGATGATAAAAGTAAAACATAAATATATATTAACAACGGTAAATAAGGAAAAAAGGCAAAAGCAAACACTCACATGAAATGACGCGGTTTTGAAACCGAATCGCCGTCTGGTCTTCACTGCACGAAGTAGTACGACCTCCGAATAACCTCATGGATCAGTTTTTGAATCACCATCGTATCGAGTTCATAACGAACACAAATCCAAGTCTCCCGTTACTGATCCGGAACTCACCAAATGGGTCCAAAACGCTGCAACATGCATCCAAACACATGAACTCACATGAATATAATTATACACATGTACTGGTATGCACCCTGTACACATATACACTCCACATACATACACGTACACTCTTACACATAATAGACATGCACTTACATACATATATACTTTTAAAACACACAAAACTTACAATAACTCACGCACATAACAACTCTCAAACACACACACACACACACACAAGTAATTAAAATACACACATGATCACACATTCATAACCATAATGCATGCATATACAAATATGAAAGAGGGAGAAAATAGAGAAAGAAGGAGAAAAGGCTCACGCCATAGGAAATGGTGGAGGGAACCTGGGGATCTCGGCCAACCAAGGAGGAGGCCAAGACAGCTCAGCAGGGGCCGCAGCTGCTGCTCGCGCTCGGGCTGCCGCGAGGCTTGTCGAGATTGGTGTGCGACAAGGAGCTCTGGGAAGGGAGCAAGGGCTGCGGCAGTGCACAGGGCTGTGCGCTGGTGGTCTCAGGCTGTGGAAGCACGGGCTGCCTTGGTGAAGAGGAGCTCGGCCATGGCGGGGGCTTGTGCTACTGCAAGGGGGCTTGGGTCTCCTAGTAGATGCACAACCAGCAAGGGAGGATGGCCATGGCACTCACGGCCAGCGGAGAAAGGAGGAGGCAGCTCTCGCGGAGGCTCGCCGGCGAAGCATGGAGGGCAGGAGGTGGATCACGGCCTAAATGTTGGGGCGCGGGAGGGGGGGCTGGGGGGCTTTGGTTTTGGACTGTGCAGCACAGGGAAGGAAGATGGGCTCAGTGGAGGGAAAAGAGCATGGGGGAAAGGTGCTCGGGTATAGGGTGGAGTTGGTGTTTGCGGTTGCTGGAGCCTGGGCTGTAGTTGGAGGGAGTGGTGTTATGGGTGAAGGCCTTTTGGGAGAGATTGTTGGAGATCATGGCTTGGTTGTGGATGTCATGGGGTGGTGGCGGCATGGATGGGAATAAGTAGAAGGTAATAATTAGGGTGGGAATTAGATTTAGGTTAAGATTAGGATTATACATATAGGAGGTGATTAATGAGTTTGGGTTTCGGGTCGAATGGTTATATGGGTATAGATGTAATGGATAAATGGGAATGGGCTATTGGATATAGGGTACTTGGGTAGGATTAAAGGGTAATAGGATATACGAATAATGAAATGCAAAAATACTAATACATAATAACAATTATGGTTACAAAATAATATTAATAATAATTAACAATACCAATGATAATAATAATAGTAACAACAATTAACAATAATAATAGTTAATAATAATAGTAAGAGTTACTCATAACCATTAATAATAATACTAATAATACACTAACAAAAATAATAATACTTAATAACAAAATTAACAACTACCACTACCACTAATATTTATACTAATATTAAAATAAATAAATAAAATAATAGTAACGCTAATAATGATTAATAAACACCAGCAATATTAATAATAATAACACTAATAAAAATGAAATAATAATCACAAGTAATTAAAAATATTGATAGGGAATGATGGTAATAATATATAAAGTCAAAATACCATTTAATATCTTAAAAATAATTTGTTTATTTAATAATAATAATAATAACTATAAATCAAGTTAACAAATAATAATAATAAGAAAAAATAAATAATTAGAAAATAAGAATACAGTATTTTAAACTAGAGATTTTACAGCTACCGAATCTTCAACTCGGTGTTTCTCTGTTATTTGATCGGTGATAGATCATCAACACATAGCGTAACCAAAGAAGGGGTTAAATGGTGTTACAGCACAAAATATTGTCAACCATAGCATTAGTGTCTAAGGTAGGATGCAGTGTGTTGGAGAGTTACCAGATTATATAAGTTTAAATAGCACAGGACCATTGCTTGAACCAAAAGGATGAGTAGGAAATTAATGTGGGTCAGTCTGAAGATGTTCATGCTGGGGATGATTCTGATGCTGTGGAAGTTGCAGCTAATTGTTCATCAGTTTCTTCTGTTTCCTGTGAAGCAGATGAAGAGGAGTCACTGTTGGAAGAGCTGCTGGAGGAAGAGCTTGAGATTGATGTGATTGATGTGCTTGTTTCTCCGCTTGAGCTTCCATGGGTGTGAGAGGTTGTTGGGTTGTTGGAGTAGGCAGCAGGGCCTTCGTTGAACACCCTTAGTACCCATTCAATGGCCTGGACCGAGTAGGAACCACTCTGAATGTTGGCATAATTGGCAGAGTTTACCTTGATTCTGAATTTGTAGACCTTGTCTTTCGCAGTTTTCAGAATCTGATCAGCACGCGCACTACCACCAAAGATGCATGTATTTTTATTTTTTTTTCCCTCCCTTATGTATGAATTTACATTCTTTTGAATGACTGAGTGCCCTGCAGAGGAAATTCCAATAAAAAGCATCTGAATGTGTAGCCTGACTCTGGCTGTTTTGTCTCTGATCTCGATTAATGCTTTGTACCTGTGTTTTTCTGTTAGGGAATCCAGCATATATGAGTAAGGTATGTGCAATTACCTTTCGGCTGTTTTTCCAGTTGTGTTCGGGCATGTGGGGTCTAGGCATTTTTGTGTGTCGGACATGGATTTGAAGCAGAGGAAACAGCATCGATGGAGTGGGAACTCAGTGTAGACATGAAGTACAGTTCCCCATGATTGTTTCTATGATATCCTGTTGTTGAAAACCATGAGTTAATATATAGACTTTATGTATATGTAATAACATACAGATACGGGTACTTGAACGCAAACACCTACACACACGTGTACACAGACACACAATCATATATGCACATAAGGGAACACATATATATAGTTTTAACGTGAGTATAATATTATTTGCATTTTTTTCCCCAGTGCACAATACCTGTCTGTTTTCCTTTGACTGTATTGGGGAAACATACAAAAAAGGTTGAAGAGAATTACAAGTAAAAAGAAACAAAAATTACAAATATTCTCTCTTTGAATTTCTGGAGAAGTGTGCCAGTGGGAGTGATCAGCGCGTGACCACTTTGTCCCGTTGACGATGCGAGCGATCGATGTTTGAGTGTTGCTGCTTAAGAATTCCTTCTCGCCTGGTTCTGGAGATTCCTTGAAAGTGGGAAGATCTTAGGATACAAGCACCCTGAATTAGAGAGGTGAATCTCTAAAAGTTAGAAGCTAGAGAATGATCTCTTAATTTGACAAAGCTGGAGAAAGTAGCAGAATAGAATGATCTTGACGATTCAACAATGAGCTATTTATAAGCTCTTAGGGGTGGTAACTGCCCCTAAAATTCAGCAAATGTTGAATAGCCTGAGTAGCCTCGCGCGAGGCTCAGACAGACTTTGCCCGAGGCTAGAGAGCTTCATGCGAAATAAACATAGCCTCGCTCGAAGTTAGATAGGCTCGTGCGAACCTATGATAGCCGTTAGGCTAGACTGTCTCCACTTACGTGGAGCGAATTGGGCAGGTGTAACCGCCCACTTAAAGTAGATTAAACCCACTAAAGTAGTAGGGTTAGCCCACTTTGAATTGGTCAATAAATGACCTAAAAGCTCTCAGCAGAGCTAAGCAAAACTTCAAGCGAAGCTGTCAAAAGAGCTTCAGGTGAAACTAGAAATGAGCTTCATGCAAAGCTAAGGGAAAGTTTCATGTGAAGCTAAAAATTTAGCTCATTGCAGAGCTTATGGAAAGCGTCATGCGAGGCTAATAGTGAGCTCTCTGCCGAGCCATGAGAAGATTTATGCAAAGCTAGAGATGAGCTCTCTATGGAGCTATAAAAGAAACTAATCCTTTTAGGTTCAAACGAGGCAAAGTGTATAGCTAACGTAACCTCCTAGGCATCATCTAGCCTACTATCTGCTTCACTTGATCAGTAGGGTCCAAGTCACTGTTTTGTCCCTCGAGGATGGACACGGACTGGTCATCAGCTT
The DNA here is from genome assembly GCA_038442645.1 of Agave tequilana. NCBI lineage: Eukaryota > Viridiplantae > Streptophyta > Magnoliopsida > Asparagales > Asparagaceae > Agave > Agave tequilana. Next base: position 33,311 of record JAVJIF010019093.1, on the reverse strand, counting down.
GTCTACATCTTATCTTTTGTAAATGTTGACAAGTTAGACATCGTTCAAACCGGTTGAAGTACTGTCTGGGAGTTCGTCTTTTTAAAGTGTCAGCAAAACCCCCCTCAAAGTTTTTCAAAAATTCATAATAGAATGGTATGAATTTCGAAATGGTTTGAACTCTCGACCCAAATTTTGACATTGTTTGGGTCAGGAAAAATCAATTAGACATAATTTAGAACTGAAGCTAAAAAGAATGAGCTCTCTGCGGAGCTATATAGAGCTTCATGCGAAGCAAAAAGATAAGCTCTCCGTGGAGGTATGAAAAAGCTTCATGCGAGCTAGCCTTCTCTGGTTCAAGCGAGGCTGGCACTTCATGCGAAGCTTAGTCACCTACTGGATTGAAGTTCCATGCGGAACTAGCCTTAGGCGAGGCCAACACGAGGTTGAATTTTAGCCTACGTGAAGCTATTATTTAGTGAGGCTAGAATAGCCTCGCTGTAGGGATTTTACCCTCTTTCTGTCATTTGATATGACAGCTACGGCCTTTTGAGGCGGCGAGGCTATCTTGTTTATGTGATTACCCGTGGGTAATATAAGTTCTCTGTATAAGAAACTAGGTGAAAGTATACCTAGAGGGGGGTTAACAAATGTTGTGTTAATATAATGGTCAATAATGCGGAAATATAACAAATTATAAAAGGAATGATGCAAACGGTCAACTCAAACTAAGTGAAGTCGGATTCCTTTTAAAGGCCTCTAGAATTTCTATATATTCTTATAGACAATGAGTTGAGGTGCTCAATTGCCTTCTTGATTAAGAGAGTGAAAACCAACAAGTAACAATGATGCTAGCAATGAATAGCAAGTGTAATCGAATGAAAAACACAAGTGTAATGCCCCGATCCTGCGAATATAGAGATGCTACAGCGACGTACATACGCAGGGCGGAAATACCCTCACGTATGTGCACTAAGCCTTAGTACAGGGAATATACACTATATATACAATAATCCAGCATTAAATATGTACAAGAATACCTGCAAAGAGGGTCAGCGATCATAATAAAGATAAAAACAGGGATAAATGAGGAAATAGAAACAAATAATAAAAATACCTATGAATCAGAAAGAGTAAGATCTCAAAATAATCTCGAGAAATATCTAGTACAGTGATATCTCGGGCGTCCAACCTGGGCACGCAAACCCAAGGTCATCAGAAAGTGACCTAGTGAGTGGTAAAATGAAAGAAGCAGTAATAATATATATAATATAGCAATACAATCGTGATAATAATATCTAATAATATTTAATTACCGGTGATATAATATAATAATAATAACAATAGGAAGTAATATATATGCATTATATTTTAATAGTATCAATACCTAGCACGTTCTAACAATGTCATTATCATATCATTATTTTCAGTTTATATGTCCGGACTGTGCTATCAAAATAATAGGTAAGTCATCATAAGGGTTTATGTTACTACTGGCAATAAAGTTAAACCATTTAAATATTATTCTTCATATGCGTATTACGATACCGTATTAGGTGTTCATGATTACATCAGTGTATAAATCATATGTAGCAAGTTTTATTTACTTTACCATTCTTGTTTCACCTAATAATAACTGCAGTATAAAGGTGTCATGATGAATATGAATATGTAGATATGATGTATGCAGTATAAACATACTACAGTGATGTGAATATATAGTCACAATATCTATAAGGAAAATACAACAGGGTATATATATGAAATGCAGGTTATGTGTGCATATAAATAATGTCACCACATGAAGAGTAATAAGTACTAGGAAGTGTAACAAGTTATAGAGGTGTCATAATAGTGGATAGAATATCAGAAATGATAACATAACAGAACAGTAACATACATGCATCGGTAAAGTCATGTTATTTATACAATAACAACAATCAGTACCGCCTAGTATTTTAATCAATCTCTTCTAGTGTCCCATACCACTGGCAGTTTATACCGGAGCCCGCACTCCGGCTGAACCCATCCGGACATGGCATACGTGTACCATTATCCGAACGAGAGAGTGACCAAATAACAAGTGTTTCTGACATTACCAATGTTGGATTATTAAATGTATCATGTACTACGTCTGAATAATAAGTGCGCTGAGGATGCCTTCATCATGTCAACACCCCGTGATGTGGGATGCTAGAGGTGGCCCCTACGGATTCAAGAGGAGGCCCCCACCATGTATACGGTGTGGCACTTTGTTCCGTGTGGCACTTAGTTCCACACACCATGTGCCGGACACCAGCATGATCGTGTGTATAACGGGAATACAGGATAATAAGAATATTGAGTCTGGTCAGTAATAATATCTATAACAAGAACACCAGAGACATCTTCATAGTCCCTCTTAGATGCTTTGGAGTGCTCCTCCGAAGCGCTACCAGGCTGCTACTCCGAAGCGAGACTCTGACAATGCTCTCAACCTGAAACTCCGAGCTCGCCCAGCCTCTTTACCAGGAGTGATTCGCCCTCACTACAGAATCTATAAGAGGGACTTTTCAAAGTAATTTTCTTTCAAGGGCTCCGCCCCCGAACCCTCGGGAGAGGCTTCCAATCCCCTTCCAATCCCCACAGCAACCTATCGCGCAGGTCGATCCACGTAATGACTCTGCGTAGGGCAGCAATCATTAAGGCAATAATTAGGCTCCATAACATAACAATCTCCCACTTGGAGACTGATTTTTGACACAACAATGGGAGTCCATCTCTCTCTCATGCTCCAAACTCTCAACTTGTAGTGAATTTGATGATACTGAACTCTGGATCCTCAGCCTTGAAGACCCACAGAAGCTAAACAGGTTATCAGCTTCTCCACTGTGATCACCTTGTTCAATATATCTGCAGGATTCTGACTTGTGTATATCTTCTCAAGTGACAACACCATTTTTCAAAAGTTTGTGAATAAAGTGGTACTGTGCATCAATGTGCTTGATTTTGTCATGATCGACTGGATTATTGGCAAGATCAAGAGTACTCTGGCTATCACTGTGCAGTGAAGGGCTCTTGTGTTCCTTGTCAAGCTCTTTCATAAAATTCTTCAGCCATATCAACTCCTTGCAAACTTTTGTCACTATAACATATTCAGCATCTGTCGTAGACATGACAACTATCTTTTGCAACCTCAACATCCAGCTTACTGCTCCACTACCCAATTATCTTATGTACCGGTGGTACTCTTCCGACTATCTACCAAAAAGTCAAAATAAACATATTTGTGCAGATGAATGTTTATGCCTTCATAACACAAAGCCATATCTGAACTTCCTTTCAGATATCTCAAGTCTACTTAATTGCTCTCCATTGCTTCTACCCGAGATTGCTCATGTATTTGCGGATAACTCCCACTACTTGAGCAATATTTGGCCTCATATAGACTATAGCATACATCAAGCTGCTCATTGTTGATGCATATGATACCTTCGACATAAGAGACTTCTCATCAGTTTTCGGTTCTTGTGCTTTTGAGAGCTTAAAGTGACCTCCCAGCGAGAGGTTTACAGGTTTAGCATCCACCATGTTAAACCTTCTCAGTACCTTCTCAATGTCTCTGCTTATGATAGCTTCAACAGTCTTCTTTCTCTCTTTCTGTTGATCCTCATTCCAAGCATCTTCTTCAAAGGGTCCAAGTCCTTCATAGAGAATTCCCTCACCGACTGAGCTTTGAGATTCACATTATCCTTCATGGTTGAACCAGGAACAAGCATATCATCTACATACAAAAGTAGTATGATGTAAGAATTCTCAAAATGGTTTAAATAGCAATAGCAATCCGTTTGCTGTCTCGTATATCCACTACTAACCATAAACCTGTCGAACTTCAAATAGCACTGCCTAAGAGTTTTTTCAAGCCATAGACTTTTCTCGAGCATGCAAACTAAATGCTCTTTATCCAACATGATATATCCATGTGGCTGCATCAAATGTGTCCTCCAAATCACTCTAGAGAAATGCAATTTAGCATCCAGGTGCTCTAGATGTAAATCTACTGCCACAATGCTCAAAACAAATCTAATAGTGATTTACTTCACAACAGGAGACAAATCTCGATAGAATTAATACCTTCTTGCTCTTGAAATCCCTTCATAACCAATCTCGCTTTGTACCTCTTGGTGTCATCATTCTCCTCCTTTAACCAATAAACTCATTTGTTATGCCGGGCTTTCTTATCTTCGGGTAGCTCAACCAAATCTAATGTTGGTTTTTCATAAGAGATTCTATCCTTCATTCATAGCAAGCTCCTGGCTTCCACCTATAAGGCTTCTTCATAATACTCGGTTTACCAGTGTCACTTAGCAGCAGATAGTGCAAAGAAGAGTATCTATCTAGGGCTTTGATGGCCTAGTCGATTGCCTCATCTCAGTTTGCGGATCGAACTCTCTGCATGGGATTCTCATTCCCTTCCAGAATGCTCTGAATCTTATCTACATGAGCATCATCAAGTTCAACAAACTTCGAATCCACAGCACTCCTACGCTGCTTCAGAGTTCTCTCCGTCAGCAAGTCCTTGGACACGATTCTCTCATTGAATACCACATCCTTATGCCTAAGAATTTTTTGGTTCTCTGAATCCTAAAAACCGATAGCCATGCTCGCTTTAGTTCAACATGCACATAAGAGATCCAATGAAATATATGCAGATGGTTCAGGTTTACCTCTTTCCTGGTCCATGCTTCCTCCGAAATCTGACTATTTAGAGGCACGAAAGTCCTCTGTTGATCAGATACACCACCGTATTGACTGCATCTGGCCAAAACTGCTTGGGCAATCCTGGGTGTATCTTCATGCTCCTGGCACGCTCCAGAATGTCATGTTCATGCGCTCGGCCACCCTATTCTGATGAGGATTTCCTAAAACTATCTTCACTATTAATTCTCCAATTAGCGCATAACTCCTCGAATCTACTATTGCAGTATTCGCTCCCATTGTCTAACTTCAAGCACTTAAACTTCAGACTTGTCTCATTTTCAACTTGGATCAACCACTTCTTGAACACATCAAACACGTCTGATTTTTGCTTCAAGAAGTAAATACAGACTTTCTATTTGCATCATCAATAAATGTCACAAAATATAATAAGCCACCAAGAGATGGAACGAAAGCCTTACCCCATACATCAGTATGAACCAGCTTCAACCTTTCTGCGGGGATTTTACCTTCGAGAAACTAACTTTCCTCTGCTTTCCGTAGACACAGTCTTCACAAAAATATAAATTGATAGACTTTAACCCTGGTAGCTTGCCTTTAGAGAGCATAGCCTACATCCCCTTCTCGCTCGTATGCTCAAGTCGTATCGGCATCCACATCTGATGATGCAACTGAAATTGAAGCCATAGAGCCTGATATCATGTAGAGAGTATCTTTCCTTTTACCTTGTGACGTGACCATGGCACCTTTTGTGATCTTACATAAATCACTGTCGAAGATAGTTTTCATCCCAGCATCCACAAGCTGACCAATAGAGATCAGATTTCTTTTCAGCTTCGGTGCATGCATGACACCTTCAATTTCAGCGTCGAGCCATTTGAGAGGTTGACTATCACATCGCCCTTACCAACAATGTTGCACGATTCATCACCTCCTAAATACATCTTTCCACGATCTCCTTTCATATAATTTTGAAAGATTTTGTGACGAAAAGTGGCATGAAAGGAGAAACCCGAATCAAAAACCCATGATTCGCTGGCACCAGCCAAGGAGAGAATCAGGACAAATTCATTAATGTCCCTGACATATATCGAATCCTTCTATTTGCCTTTGCCAACCCCATCCTTCTGCTTGCACCCCCTTTGAAAATGCTACTTCTCACTGCACTGCTAACACCCGACACTCCTTAATTTGGATTTATTTCTCTCAAATCAGGACTTGAATTTGTTGTTCTTTTTCTTTTCTCTGTTCATCGATCTTCCTCTCCTTTCGAAACTTAGGAAACTCCCTGATGTCTCAGCTGCACCCGATGACTTCCTGCGCGCCTCTTCGCTGAGAAGAACATGTAAATCACCTAGAGGGGGGGGTGAATAGGTGATGAGCTAATCTAGTGGTCACTAAATGTGGAATTAAAACTTATATGAATGCAAACAAAAACTTCTTAAACTAAACACCAAGTTTAACACAAGAGTGTAGCCGGATTCCCCGTGAAGGGCTCTGGACTAACTCCTCAAGATTCCTCTAAATAAGAGTTGAGGTGCCGCGTTGGCTCTCTTGGTTGAAAACTAGTGTTAGCAAACAATCCCCAAGCATATATCAATAAGCACACAATATATCAAGCATATAAAGATAGAGACAATAATAATATGCAAGATATAAAGACAAAGAGATAGAGAGTGAGCAATCGCAAATACGAGATATTGTTTCGAGGTTCGAGCACACTTGCTCTACATCCCCGCCTTCAACACTATGAAAGATTTTCACTATAATCGATCCCACGGATCACTCGGTGCCGCAACACCTACAAGGCGAGTTCACACTTGAACTCCTTGGACTCTCTAGTCCCGTACACACCGCAAGCCCACAAGCTCGCCGAGGCCGCACCTCAAACACGGAGTTCACACACGAACTCGAAACACCGCGAACCCGCAAGTCCGCCTCCTCAAATAACAAAGATGGAACTTTGGTGATCACAACTCTTGATCACCTAAAATTCTCTCACAACAAATCCCTATAGGTAGATATAGCAATGGATAGCTCAAGTGTTTGTGTGAGAAAACTAGAAAAGAAATGGTGGAGAAAAACTCAAGAAAATCACTTTTAAACACTCTTGATAAACTCCCTTTTTGATTGGAAATATTGGCTCTAAAAACTTGTGGATATAACTACTGAAATGAGTAGGAAAAACTAGCCCAAAACTCTTCTCAAAATCTTATAGAAAACAGCCCCCAAAAGCCCCAATTTATAGAGCTAGAAAAAACTAGCCGTTGGAGCTCAGAATGAGCTGTCGGTCGACCGCCCGGTCGACCGCCAACGGTCATTTTTCTGACCATTGGGGCAGCGGTCGACCGGTCGGTCGACCGAGGCCAGGATACAGAGAGCACTGCTCTCTGTCCGGTCGACCGCCGGTCGACCGGGGCCTTTCCAGAGAGCAGAGCTCTCTGGACGGTCGACCGGGTCGGTCGACCAGCCCTCCTGCCAGAACTGGCGTGCACGTTTGTGCACGTCGGTCGACCGCCCGGTTGACCGACTTCAGGATTCGGTTCGACCGGCTGAAGCCAGGAAACACTGTTTTTGGGGATTAAAAACTGGTATTTTAACACAAATAAAATCCCATAAATTCACGAAAAATCTACAAAAATAGGTTCAGTATTATACTTTGAAAATCAAACATGCTTGAACAAGATCAAGACATGTTACTATTAATATGAACTATTTTTGTAACAAGGAAATATTGGTTCAAAACAAAAACTGTATTTTTCCAAATTGGTTTTTCCAAAACTTGTTTTTCCAAAACTTCACCAAATACAAAAACAAGATATTTAAACTCTTTTTAAAGCATAGTGTGTATGGATATGATCCACTACACAAACATGGTGAAATATCTATGTTTTTGACTTTAAGTTCTAAACATGGTTTTGGTTAAAACATAATACTTGGAATACCAAAAACCAAACCGGTATTTTTCCAAAAAGAAAAGTCTTTCTAAAATGAAAATTCTTTTTATGAAAACTTATCTAAATCAAGAGTGTGTGTGTGTATATGGTATACTTGAGCAATCCGCCAACTATTCTATCCTTTACATTTTATCTAAAAATAAAATCTTATAAAACAAACCTAAACACAAGTCTTGATCTTGAAGGTCTTCACTTGAAGTCTTCTCATCTTCTTGACTTGGTCCAAACTCGATCCAAAGATCTTGATATGGTCTTGATGCATAGGCTCTTGAATCAAACCGTGTTAGCTCCAAAACTTGACTTTAAATCCTTTGTTGAAGCTACACACCTACTAAGATCTTGATCATGAATCTGTCACTAATTAAACACAAGATCATTAGTATTATAACTACATGAGTTGATCATCATCCAAACTAGAGTGATGGGCTTTTGGGCCAACAATTGAAAAGTCACCTAGAGGCGGGGTGAATAGGTGACAATGCTAATCTAGTGAACTTAATGCGGAATTTAAAAACTAATTGCAATTACTATAATGATGCACACACAAGCAAGTACAAGATATAACAATTTGCACAAAGTAAAGAGAGAGAGAGAGAGAGAGCAAGAGTCAATGGATCAAGCGCAAACAAAGAGATATGTTCCGAGGTTCGAGCACCCAGCTCTACATCCCCGCCTTCGACACACGAAGGATTACCAATTCACTAGCTTGTCCACAAAGGACTCCCACCGAGGGAACCTCCACCGAGGATTTGGGGCAATCACAATTACAAGGAGTACCCAACTCCTCTCCTTACAAACACAACCTCCTCCTTGAGGCACAATTGCAAGCCAACAACAATCACCTCACAACTTGAGGGATTTTCACAAACCAATACAAGGATCACCTCACAACTTGAGGGATACAACCCAATAGCACAACTTCCTCAACACAATGAGGGCAAGGCACAAAGCAAGTAATGGGTTTACAACTTGGTGGTCTAAACAACAACCACAAACAATTTCTTCTCCCACACAAAGATCCTATAGAAGAGATAGTAGATTTTAGCTCAAGTGTGGAGAAAACCAAAGGAATGGAAATCAAAATCATAAAGAAAAATCCTGGGAAAAACTGAAACAAAGATAGAGAAGATGATTCAAAACTCTTTTCCTAAAAATCCTTTTCTTTGATATTCCAAACCCTAGCAAAAATCCCAAATAGATTGTTCAATTAATCTCAAAAACTTCTTTTGATTGCAGCAAAAACACCAGAGAGTATGGAAAAATTCGCACCAAAAATCTTGGAGAAAAACTCTTGCCAAGGGGTATTTATAGGCAAATCTGGAAACTAGTCGTTGGCAGCAGTTTTTGTCAAAATAACCCTGCCGGTCGACCGGTCGGTCGACCGCCCAACGGTCAATTTTTACCCGTTGGCAGCTACCGGTCGACCGCCCCGGTCGACCCAAACAAACAGAGAGCTCTGCTCTCATCCCGGTCGACCGTGACGGTCGACCGTCCATGTCTGCCAAACGTGCACAGATTTGTGCACGTCGGTCGACCGACCCGGTCGACCGACTTCAGGTCAAGTCGACTTGTTCAGAGAATAAGTCGACTGATTGAAATCTAGAACAGAAAAACCAGTTTAAAAATATTTTGAAAAATCTTTTAACACTCCTAAAAATCATCAAAAATAGTTTTATCAATTTGCATTGATATATAAACATGTGGTAAAAATTTCAACTCAAATATCATGCAATTTGAACTATTTTTGTGTCTTAACATTTTTACCAAAATTCAAAAACTGTATTTTCTAAAACTTGGATTTTGAATAGAAAATACATTTTGTCCAAAACTCTTCCAAATACAAAAACATGATATTTAAACACTTTGAAGCAAGATGCATATGGATAGAAATCCATATACATGAAACATATATATATATCATAGTTTTTGTCCTTAATTCCAAAATTAAGTTTTGTTAAAACACAAAACCTAAAACACATGAAATAGGTATATCAAAGTAAGTTTGTCTAAGAGTTGAAGCATGCATGTATATAGAACAAATCTAATATACATTAAACCATGTAAACTTGTTTTGATATAATATCTATTCATGCAAACCAAGATCGGTTAAACGAAAACTGAAAACCAAAACATGAAACGTGTGTGTTGTGAACTTGAGCATATCATACTATTCTAATCTTTACAATTTGGATCTAAACACAAAACTAAACTAAGGTACCGATGTCTTCTTGTAGAGCGCAATCTCCAAGCCGGCTCGAACCAAAACGTGATTCACCAAGCTTGACTCCAATGAGTGCTAGATATCATCTTTGATGCTTGGGCTCTGAATCACCAAGTGAAAGATGTGTGGAAACTTTCACCAACTAATATCTTGATTAATGATCTGAAACTTAAACATCACAAGATAATTAGTACACTTAACTACATGAGTTAATCATCATCAAAACTAGAGTGGAAAGCCATTGGGCCAACAACAATCTCCCCCTTTTTGATGATGACAAAACTCATGAAGTTATATATGCATGGATTAAATTAAAGCTTCAAAGAAGCTCCCCCTTAACTCATGCATAACAAATATACAAGTAGATATGCAATAAAAGCTCATAAACATGTATGCAAATGTATGGAGATATACATGCCAAACAAGCATAAAACACATCAAATTCTTTTTCTCCTATTTGTAAAATAAAACAATATGCATGAATATAAATTCTTTTCCAAAACATGCATATATACAAATACTTCTCCCCTTTTTGTCAATCATCAACAAAGGGGTTAAAGTAAAAACAAAATGTTCTCCCCCTTTTTGTCATAAACAAAGAGATCAATAAGGGGTGAAATCAAATCAACCAATAAAAGGTATATGCGATATACATTCATGAAGAGGAAGACGCTAAGTTAACTTCCCTACATACATGCATTACATGAAGAAGGAATGACAAGCCCTAATTCATATAACACATAATATGCAATGCATAAGAGGAGATGTGAAGCTCCCCCTACACACGTGTATCACATAAAGAAGAGTTGTCAAGCTCCTCAATATAGGATACACTCAACATGAATCTATATGTAGAAAAGATGTTAAGCTCTCCTTGCATATAGGCAATACAAATCAAAACATTTTTAACTTTTCTTATTCAAACAAAATTTTGAATTTTTCTTAATAAAACAAATTTTGAGATATCTTAGTAAATCAAATTTTAAGATACCAAATTGTAAATAAACATTACAAATTTTAATTTTTCTAAACAAATAGATAAAACATATTGATACCAATTGAAATTTATAACAAATTTGAAGTTGAAGCATATTGATACCAATTTAAAATAATGATCAAATTTTTTTTTTATTTTTCATAAGCTTATCATAAACTTTGTGCTTTAAGAATCTAAACCAATTGTAAATTAAGCACTAATACGTCATATATATATGTATAGAAATTGACATTGAAGACATACATATATAGAACCAAAACTATGTGTATACAAAATATATCAATTGTGATACCAAATGAAATTATGATACCAATTGAAATTATGAAGTGAAAATAGTGTATAACTCATAAACTACCACCCTTTTTATGCACAAGATAAAAGATTTTCAATAGGCTTGCAAGGCATAATCGCCCATCCGTCCACCCATAAGGGGGTTGGTAGGGGTTTTCAAAAATAGATGTTTGAAAATATTTTTATTGTGAAAACACTACCAAATAAAGAACAATAACTGGTTAACAGTAATTTTTAAAAAACTAGTTAAAGATCCTTCAAAATATGAAACCAAATCATATGTATTTCATGAATCATACCAAATACACAAGAGTTGACACTCAAAACGATAAAGCTCATAAAGATGTTCATGAAACAAGGTCATGACAAAACAAATAAAGTGTGAGTGTTCAAAGGTCATGTAATTAGCATTTTTCATGAAAATAATCAACGAAGCTCAAAAACAAATATGAATATCATTTTATCAAAACAAATAATGAAAATTCATTTTTCATCTAAAAATAAAACTTCTAGGTATATGTATGATTTATCCAATCCCAACAATATGCATACATATCCCAAACATAAAAAGAGTCCATAATGTAAATTGCATGAAGACAAATGACTCATGGGGTATACATGTATATTTATTAGATTTGAATACAAAAATACATATACATGAAGTAAAACATGAAAATAGGCAAAACATGTATAAATGAGAGAATCATCAAAACTAGCCTATACATGTACATATAGTGAGTACAAATGAACAATGAAGTGCAAACATATATGACTCAATTTGTCGCTCACTATTTGTACATGTATAAATACAAGTTTTGACAAATACTACATCTAATCATGTATTTATCACATGAAGCACAAAACATGAACATGCTAAACAAATCATCAATGAAAAGCATGTAAACTAAAGAAGGAGTTTAGAGATAGTTACCAAACTAAAGAACTATGCTCTAATTCTCCAAAACATGGTGGTTGTCCCACCAAACCTCCTTGATAGCGGTGCATCAAATATGTGTCCTTCCAGTACATGCAACCACCACCAAGGCACCAAATCTCTCACGTCTTGTGAGAGCCCGCACCTACATCAAATACACAAGGTGGGGATTTCGGTACCCATTTTCTTTTGGGTCCTTGGGGGTTAGTCTTATAAGGAACATTTTTATTAGCAAAATGTTTGGGTTCCTTGTCAAAACAAAATTTCGCTAAATGGCCTTTGCGGCCACAATGTGTACATCTTAGCATGCATATGTGTATGTGTGTGATCATGACGTGCAAATAGTGAATATGCATGAGGGTGATGTGCATGAACATGTGGAGTTTGTTTCTTTGAAAACAAGGACTCCAATCTAGAATGATTAAAAGCACATTTGCTCAAAGTTGAGCTCAAATCATTTATTTTATTTTCAAAAATTTCATCTCATTTTCATTAATGGTAGCATGTAAAGCATGATGAGAATGAGAATCATTTTTCTTATTCCTTTTAGAAATTTTTTTCTTTTTCAACCATTTTTCTTTTTAAGGAAGTGTTTTCATGCAAAGCAACTTCTTTTTGTTTTTCCACCAAAACAACTTTATTTTTCAAAGTAGTGTTTCCTTCACATAAATTATTCAACTTAGACATTAAGGAAACATTTTCATTTTTCAAACTCTCATTTTCTTTTTCAATGCATGCAACTTTATTTTTAAATGAATCATTTTCTTTTAACATGCAATCAAATTTCTTTTTCAAGTTCTTATTATCTTTTCTAAGCATGTCATACTTTTCTAGAAGTTGTTGACAAAAAGATATAAGCTCATCATAAGTCATGTCAACATCTTCATCTACCTCGGATTCGGTAGTTACCTCAAGGGGGTTGTCCCCTTGGACCATGTAGCACACATTGGAAGCTTCACTTCCAACATCCGAGTCGCTCCCCGCATAGTATTGTTCCTTTTCGCCAAGGGAGATGATGGTGTTCCAAACTACAAAAGCCGAATCAAGATTAGCAACCCTAGACAAATAATCATCATTTAGGGTAGATCTTAAAGCATGTAGGGCTTTTGCATTAGCCTCAATATTCTTGCTATCATTAACATATGAATTTTTAATTGTAGCAAGATAAACATGAATTCCTAAGGCTTTGAGGTACAAAGACATCTTAACCTTCCAAGTTTGGATGTAAGAATGTCAAAGGTGGGAGGTGTCATGAAGTCCATGGTGTGTGTATAAATATTGTGATTAGCTATAAAGGAGGATCTTTAACTCTAGGTTGTAAGACCCAAATCAAGAGCACTTGGCTCTGATACCAATTGTAAATCACCTAGAGGGGGGTGAATAGGTGATGAGCTAATCAAGTGGTCACTAAATGCGGAATTAAAACTTATATGAATGCAAACAAAAACTTCTTAAACTAAACACCAAGTTTAACACAAGAGTGTAGCCGGATTTCCCGTGAAGGGCTCTGGACTAACTCCTCAAGATTCCTCTAAATAAGAGTTGAGGTGCCGCGTTGGCTCTCTTGGTTGAAAACTAGTGTTAGCAAACAATCCCCAAGCATATATCAATAAGCACACAATATATCAAGCATATAAAGATAGAGACAATAATAATATGAAAGATATAAAGACAAAGAGATAGAGAGTGAGCAATCGCAAACACGAGATATTTGTTTCGAGGTTCGAGCACACTTGCTCTACATCCCCGCCTTTAACACTATGAAGGATTTCCACTATAATCGATCCCACCGGATCACTCGGTGCCGCAATACCTGCAAGGCGAGTTCACACTTGAACTCCTTGGACTCTCTAGTCCCGTACACACCGCAAGCCCACAAGCTCGCCGAGGCCGCACCTCAAATACGGAGTTCACACACGAACTCGAAACACCGCGAACCCGCAAGTCCGCCTCCTCAAATAACAAAGATGGAACTTTGGTGATCACAACTCTTGATCACCTAAAATCCTCTCACAATAAATCCCTATAGGTAGATATAGCAATGGATAGCTCAAGTGTTTGTGCGAGAAAACTAGGAAAGAAATAGTGGAGGAAAACTCAAGAAAATCACTTTTAAACACTCTTGATAAACTCCCTTTTTGATTGGAAATATTGGCTCTAAAAACTTGTGGATATAACCACTGAAATGAGTAGGAAAAACTAGCCCAAAACTCTTCTCAAAATCTTATAGAAAACAGCCCCCAAAAGCCCCAATTTATAGAGCTAGAAAAAACTAGCCGTTGGAGCTCAGAATGAGCTGTCGGTCGACGCCCGGTCAACCGCCAACGGTCATTTTTCTGACCGTTGGGGCAGCGGTCGACCGGTCGGTCGACCGAGGCCAGGATACAGAGAGCACTGCTCTCTGTCCTGTCGACCGCCCGGTCGACCGGGGCCTTTCCAGAGAGCAGAGCTCTCTGGACGGTCGACCGGGTCGGTCTACCGGCCCTCCTGCCAGAACTGGCGTGCACGTCTGTGCACGTCGGTCGACCGCCCGGTCGACCGGTCGGTCGACGGCTGAAGCCAGGAAACACTGTTTTGGGGATTAAAAACTTGGTATTTTAACACAAATAAAATCCCATAAATTCACGAAAAATCTACAAAAATAGGTTCAGTATTATACTTTGAAAATCAAACATGCTTGAACAAGATCAAGACATGTTACTATCAATATAAACTATTTTTGTAACAAGGAAATATTGGTTCAAAACAAAAACTGTATTTTTCCAAATTGGTTTTTCCAAAACTTGTTTTTCCAAAACTTCACCAAATACAAAAACAAGATATTTAAACTCTTTTTAAAGCATAGTGTGTATGGATATGATCCACTACACAAACATGGTGAAATATCTATGTTTTTGACTTTAAATTCTAAACATGGTTTTGGTTAAAACATAATACTTGGAATACCAAAAACCAAACCGGTATTTTTCCAAAAGAAAAGTCTTTTCTAAAATGAAAATTCTTTTTATGAAAACTTATCTAAATCAAGAGTGTGTGTGTATATGGTATACTTGAGCAATCCACCAACTATTCTATCCTTTACATTTTATCTAAAAATAAAATCTTATAAAACAAACCTAGACACTAGTCTTGATCTTGAAGGTCTTCACTTGAAGTCTTCTCATCTTCTTGACTTGGTCCAAACTCGATCCAAAGATCTTGATATGGTCTTGATGCATAGGCTCTTGAATCAAACCGTGTTAGCTCCAAAAGTTGACTTTAAATTCTTTGTTGAAGCTACACACCTACTAAGATCTTGATCATGAATCTGTCACTAATTAAACACAAGATCATTAGTACTATAACTACATGAGTTGATCATCATCAAAACTAGAGTGATGGGCCTTTGGGCTAACAGAACACCCACCGCGTTATCAAACTTCAAGGTTTATGTCCCACACGAATTGCTCATCGTCGTCACGAAACCATCACAAGTCTCTGGTAGACTGGACAATAGAACCAACACCCTGATCTCATCATCGAAATTGATCCCAATATATTCCAACTAGCTCATCAACGTGTTGAATTCATTGAGATGCTCGGCGATGCTTTCGTTGTCTATCATCTTCAGGTTTAAACAACTTCTTCATCAAGAAAATCCTTTATACAGGGGATATACTCTACAGTATATCGAGATTGAATTGGATTCAGTCTAATTGGTGCTTAAACCAAGGAAGGAAATTGAAAGGTGGTTCTTAAATTAAGGAACGTTCTATTGAACGGAAAACCTCCACCTGATATTGCCGACCTGGCCAATTAGATTGTTGATATCTCAGTGATCTTGATTAGTTGTCAGATTGATTTTGTTAAGCAGAATATCCAACAAGGAGCCTATCTTCTTCATTAGGCCAAATGTCTATGACAACTACAACATCGTCTGCAGAATAATCAAAATGATTGTTGATGGTCAGCCAAGTAGAGATGGGGATATATAAACATTTGTATGCATATTTTTGAATGTGTGTGCTGGAGTAATGCATACGGTCTGAACCGAATATTTCAAATGTTGGATAAACATTTGAAGGATATACAAAATCTTTGGACTAATGATTGCAAGACAAAAATTTCGCAAAGCATACCTCTGAGGACTATCGGCGTGGCTAGTAGATTTTCATAGGGGTAAATTCCTAGAAAGAATTTACCCCTACACTTCAAATTGTAATATGGATCTAGGAGAGTGAAAAAGAAAATCGCAAAGATACAGATTTTTATGTGAAAACCCAATTTGAGAAAAACCACGGAGATGATAGTGAGAATTCACTATTTGTGAATTCAGCATAGCTAACACTGATATTGTCGCAATGTATAATCAAAAAATGGCTTGAGGATGACTATTTTCTCTTGATTCTCTCTTCTATTCTCTGGTCCTCTTCTTGATTGTCTCCCAGTGTATTATATACCCGGGGAGTTTTGTTGACAGTGCAGGTCATGTGGGTTTCAATACCCGCATGATCTGACGTTGCGATTCTTCTGTAATGGCGGAGATTCTACCTTCAATTGTGGGAGTAATATCTGCTACTTCGTTCGCGCTGAAGTGAGAGTTGTTGGCAATGAGTGAATCGTGAGATGATCTGACGGCGTAACAGACTTCACAAATGTAAGTGGGAGTCGATGGAGTTGGTTGCAGAAGTTATCTCACTCAAGATGAAAGAATCGGCCTCAGGCAGTGACGCTCTCGAGAGGATAAGTATCCTCAAGACAATCGATTCCTCGAGAGGAAGTGGTCTCGAGAATATCTTTGATGACGCTCTTCGGGGAGTTGCTCGGATGACTTTTCTCGTTGGTTTCTTCGATAGACTCTAATGGCGAAGGACAAGTGTCTTGATCCTGGCATGAGCCAGAATTTAATCACTACAGATGCCCCCTCTACTTCCTCTTTCTCCATGCTTTAAGGGAAAAGAGTGGAGCGGACTGAGTAGGCCCTGGCTCGTGAAGTTGAAGCGTCGTTTATAATCCGAATGGTCCTGGTCAAAATGCCTCTTTGCATTCTGAGCCCTCTTTGGAAACTAGTGAAGATAGCTGGCAAATTAATGATCCAAATCTTGACTTCATGATAGAGGAGATCATGTGGCAGGATTAAATCAAATCTGGTTGATCTGACATGCCAGAAAATTCGGAATTCAAACCGTCACTTCAGTTTTTTTTTGGAGAGAGGCGATGGGCGTGAAATTTGAATTTTTTTTTTGGGGGAGTGGGGGAATTTGAGAGGAAGATTTGAGTGTTTTAGGGAAAAGAAGTCGATTCATTTTTAAAACCGACGTGTTAAGTCTTTTTTATTTGCAAAAAAGACTTTGAAGAACCAACGCTGGTTCTTTGGTTTAAGTTTCTACGTCGGTTCTTTGGAGAACTGACATCGTGCATTTTCAACATATTAGAAAAATGCCATCGCCTCTATTATTTGAGTTTCTACCTCGGTTCTTTGGAAAGCCGACGTTGTAAGTTTTTCAACATATAACAAAATTGTCACCACCTTTATTTTTTTGAGTTTTTACGTCGGTTCTTGGGAGAGCCAACGTCATAAGTTTTTAGCATATTACAAAAATGTCACCTCCTTTATTTCACGTCGTTGTGTTACTAAAACCGACATCAAACGTGTGACATGAAAGCCCAATTATGTACTAGTGAGGTCTGATTGTAGGTCTCACTATGTTGAGTGAAGGTAGAAGCTGAAGTTCTGGCTACACATCTGTTTACCTACTTTTTTCTTTCACTCCCTAAATGTATCTTTAAACAGAAAAAAAAAATATTGAAATGCCCAAAGAAAAAGAAATAATAAGGAAATAGGGGGCAAAGAAAAAAAAAGTGCCCGACTTTCTTGCCTAAAGAGATAATATGAATGTACAAAGCAAAAGGGTCCACGTGGGAAGGAGGACCTAAATGAGCAAGATAAGAAGGAAAATGAGGACATCACACTAACACTCACACGCGACCATGGAAAATTTAAGCTCACAGGAGAGGTAATACTCTCTGACACAGGAATGCAGATAGAGATTTCAACACATCAGACTAACAAAAATAGGCCAACATAGAGGTGGGGCAAACTGAAAACAATCATCCGTGTACTGGATGAGCTTGGGAACACGCAGGAGCAGTCTGAACTGCTGATTGCAAAATAGAACAGGCTGGAAAAGGCAAGAAAAACAGAACTCCCACAAATTCACAAATTAACTATGCAAGAGAGGATTGGCAAACTCACCAAACTATGCCCACATGCAGCAGCTCTCCCACGCTGCCACAGGGCCGATCCTAGAAAATTCAATAACTTGGTAAAAATTTATATTGTGCCTCAAAAACAATAATCACAGTTCTTCATCAAATAATATTTTTATGCACTCAATAAATCAACGAATAAACAAATAGCAATATAATCAGTATTATAAATGATAATTTTAATGATAATATCTGGAAAAAAACAAATTCTCCATCAATGAATAAACAAATTTCTTCGTCAACAAGACCTTTAGGCAATAAACAAATTATAATATCTGAAAAAAAATTTATAAAAGAATACGGAAGCTACAACTAGAAAATGACAATATAATCAATAGAAGGAACACTTATCAATCGAACGAATCATCGCATCAACCAAAGGATTAGAAATATAAAAGACTACACTATCTTCAGAGTACAGTTCAAATGCTAAAGAGCTGTTCTATTCAAGAGGAAAAGCATCAAACACCTTAATTTTCAATAACAACATCTGAAGTCTTGTTAAAAGAGTGGAACTTTGAAATCCAAAGGATAAATAAAAACAGTCCCCACAGAAATAAAGAGAAACAAAAGAAAAAATGCCGAAATACTCACCGAAGGCAGAAAACTAAATTTTTTTTCTCGAGAGCTAGTTGATTCCTCTTCCAGCAGCCATTTGATTCAACTTACACCAACAAAAAAAAAAAACTCAATTTCATCAGAACTGAATCGTAATTTGTATTTAGGTTTTCATGTTCTTCCATTACTTCGATCCTAATTTCTCAAATAAATGGAAAAAAACAAATTTTGATGAGAGATTTAAGACTAGATATCTCATCTCAAGGGAATCACAAACTAGATACGTTGCAAAAGAGATCAAACAAAGGAAATAAAATCAAAATAAAAAGGAGAAAAAGATGAAATTTTTTAGACCGAAGGCTTCGGCGATCTCTGACGAGGGTCGGCCGACCTGGTCGCCTCGAGAGAAAAAAAAAAACAAAGAAAAGGTTGAAGGCTTTGGAGCGAGAGGACCGGAGAAAAATAGTGTGCTCGATCTCTAATCGCCACACGAAGCAGGATCTGACCGGCTGCAGCACGTCACCGCCCAGCAATGCTATAAGTGCCCTTTAAAGTTGTAGAACATGTAATGAAGATTCCTTAGGTCAATACATTCCCAATATTTGTCCTTATATAATCCAAACTCCACTACACAATAGATAACACACACAATCTTTTCCTATCAATCCCTTATAAAGCCGATTAACACATCACAAAAAACAAAGCATAAGCAAAACATCACAGAATGTTGAGCCACTATCAACAACCACACCATCCCACGCACACATTTCTCCCATTACCCATAGGCATGAATCCACTCACAACAATGTCATCCATAGCTAAGACACCAATCCGCTTGACCATCCACCAAATATAACCCTATACTCAGGAAAATCATAAACAAATAAGAGTTTTATAAACTCTATCTGCTCTTTTTATGCTCCATCTATTCATCAGCTTATGCAAGAAAGGACTCTCAACGGCAACAATATGAACTGATAGACAAGCCATCAAAAGAAGTCTCAAAAAACAGACCCCCGTCACGCATGCTAAACTATCCTCACCTTTTTCACACATTCTTCCCCCTGTCATCACCACTTCAATAAACAGTTTGTGTTCGCAGGAGACATGGCTAAACCAGACATCTAAAAAAAATTGGGATAAAAGCACAGACCTATTCCTTTCAGAAAATAAAGCAAAGCTCAGTGCCTCAGGCAATTCAACCTTCACACCCAAAACAACTAAATCACTTCTAGAAACTAAGACAAATTGCTATCATTCGTTATTACCTTTGAAAAAGAACAAAAGGGAGAGGGGTGGGGGTGGGGGGGCTAGCTTTTGAACCCAGAGCCAGCACAAACTTCCCCGTCCCCCAAACCAAACTCTCCTCACTCACCACATGCTTTCTCAAGAATTCCCTTAACGGGCGGTAGAAACACCTACGGTCCCCAAGAAGCATAACAATATTTGAAGTTTCATAAGGGAGGAACAGAAATTCAAGTTTTTTCTTTTTCAGAAAGCAAACAGAACCTAAGTTCAGCAAGCAATTCAAACTGGAAACACAGAAAACCAAATTAGCCCCCCAAAATTCATCAGTCTAAGAGGAAGAACAGCATAACACAACAAACTCCCTCATACCTGCAGAAATAAAAGAGAGAGAACAACAAAATAGCCCAAACTCACTCATACCTTCAGTCCTGACATGCAAGCAAGGGAAGAAGCAGCAGCCAAGCACCAGCAAACACAGCCGAGAGAGAGAAGAAGCAAGGAACAAGAACAAAATGCCCAAGATCTGTGAACAATAGAACAACAACTCTAGTTGAAAGATATATGAGAGAGGAGGTAAGAACAAAATGGAACCAAAAAATAAGGGCAGCAATTTTTAAAAATAACTAGTATACCATCCAGTATACCGTGAAGCGGTGAAAACTGACGGTCAAGCTTCACGGCGGCGAAAGAGCGCGAACATCTGAAAAGACTAGCATTCTCAAACATCACATAAATATCAGTTTCAAAATTATAAGTAAGTCTCATCATTAAAAATGCTCGGACTAAAATTTGAATTTCAAATTTAGAATTAGCGCGTGGACCATCACGTTACATATAAAACCTGCAAAGGAACCAAGATAAATAGTGATGGGCATCCTATAAAGCCATAATTTGTCACATATTGCTCTCTTTGATATCATAATTCCCCATATAGGGAAAAAAAACTGCAAATAAAAGTTTTGTGTACTCTTTCTTTTCTTTCTTATTTGGATAAAAAAACCTTTCTAACCTTCCAAGGAACAAGAAAAGTAAAATCTCCACCAGACACCAACTTCCATCATGAGCCAACTCATACAGCTTTGCTGGCCTAATCTGATACCTCTAAAAAATAAGAACAAAAGGGAAAAGCACTACTGCATACTGAACTTCTCATGGGCATGTAGCAAAAAAAATTATCATTCATTATCATGATCCTAACTTCTCTTTTTATCTAGCTTCATGTTAAGTATGAAATTTCAACATAGTATAAATTATATTTGACAAAATTAACAAACATATGAATGTTATACAGTCACGACTATATTACTACTATATCCAACTAAAAGATTAAGATAAACTCTCACCTCTTCAAGCTCTTTTTCCATACCTGCATATTCTGAGTTTCCAGAATCATCAGTCAAAAGTTTTCTAACCTGATTCACAAAAAAATACGAGAAAGGATTGCACGGGTGAATATTTATGAAATTCACTCATCACAAAAACTACAATCCATGCAATATAATATGAAGGGAAAAATTAGGCGAAAGAAATAGTGAAGGAGTAGGCATCATGCACCACAACCAGTTAAAGACAATCTGTGGCCATAAAATTGTGTACGAAACTTTAAAGAGTAAAAACAAAGAAAACTTTATGACTTAACTTGTACCCACTTTAACACGGCATCACACATGATGTCAAGTAGGCACGGCATTGGCCTCAAAGAAAATTCTGAATGCAGGTTAAGATAAAGCTAAAAATTAAGTGATCTTACCAGCAAGTTGATTAAACTTTGTGCTTCAGAATACATCTACGCAGATATTAAGATAATGTCAAATTTTATTATTCTTCTAACTGAACTCATAGTAAAAGAAAGCTCAATTGAAACCATGGAGATAGGTTCCCCATTTGTAAAGCTTTATCTTTAGATCAATGTTGATTGCAAATCAGATCGATAAAATGGAATATAAGGCATAATTAGGATTGAAGATAACTTTTACCATTATGTCTACAAACTAAATTGAACAACAAACCTATAAGTGTAGTCTTAGGAATATTGCTTCAATTAACTTTAGCAAATTATTTTACTTTCTGTCAAATATAAGAACTTAACCATTTGATCCAGCTGTAGAAAAAGGCATCTACATTTCTTAGATATTACCTTCTATTTCCTTATTGATTATGGAAAACAGAGAGTTTAGAAAGATATTATCTAAAAGCATGTGTGTGTCTCGGCTTCTTGCAATTTAACCGTAATAGCAATGGCTACACGGGTCGTGATCCACGAGGAGGAATGCGATAAAAGCTTTTCGGTATGATTCTTAAAGTAATCTTCTTCTCTGCTTAAGAAACTAAAATAAAAAGAAAAGAAAAATTATTTTTTTTATTTAAGAGTTAGATGGTTTTAGAAAACTAGGGTTTTGAGATTAGGGTTTTGAACTAGAACTAAAAGAAAAGATATTTGTTTTGAGAAAATATGAGAAAGACCAAAGCTCATTAATCATCTAATACACCACTAACATACTAACCTTTGAAAGAATATTCCTTCACTTCAAATTTAAAAATCACCTTGGAGTTGCACAAGCATCAAGTAAGACATATAAGATAGTAAAAACTCCTATTTGTATCAACACTTAATCGAAATTAACATTAAATTATCAAGGCAATCCAATCATAGAATAAAAAAAATCAAAATTTAACATTAAACTATCTAGACAATCCAAGCATAGAATAAAAAAATAATTGACTAGGGTTTAGCAAATAATAAATAATACCCATCCTCATATGCCTTTAGGAGCAGTTGCATAATCACAAGCATACATATGATTAAATCAGGTATTCAAGTAAAGAATTAGAAGTAATAGTGTTTAGAGATTAGCAAGTTATGAAGAGATTTAGTTACTCATGATTAAAGCAAAGCAAAGAGAATAGAAGGGTTGCATAATTGAAAAGCAAGTAATAAATAAAAGAAAATTAGGAAAAAAACTGAAATCTTGTATTGAATTTGTTACCTTCAAGTACAATTGCTCCTTACTCACAAAATAATTCTTGATCTAAACCTAGAAAATTAAACTAAACTAAAACCCTAATTTATCTGCTTGGAGATGATCAATTACGAGAGATTTCAGCTCTTTAAATAGACCTCAGAGCCAATTACAATAAGATACACATTAAAACTTTTAATCCAACTTCAATCTAATGTGGGAATTCAATTCTGAATTGGTCTGCAGCTAGCTGGCGTGTTGATCGCTGAATATGGCTTATCAAATAACTGATGTAAAAACAGTGGTCAACATAAGAATTGTAGACCTTTAAATCATCTTTATGAAGCATCTTGAATCATCAGATTTGAATTTCTGCAACGAAAATTATGATCAAAATATTAAAATGTGTCAAGTTTGAATCCGAGTGTAAATTGATTTAGAATTCAAATTTAGTTAGAATTGCTTTAAATCCGAATTTAATTGGGTTGTTTGGACTTTTTGGGCTTTCCTTTTCTTTCTCCTATTTAAATAAGTATCTGCACACTCATAATAAAAAAGAAGGTAAGTAGCAGAGTTTATAAAAGAAAAATATGAAAATATGATAATAAATATGCAAAATTGATATGTAATCACACCCCCACACTTATTTTTTGTTCATCCTCCAGCATAATAAAATAAACTAAATTAATCTAACCTAACTCACTTTCATAGGAATCATGATTGCACTTACCATATGCAACAAGCCGTTAAACCTATAGGTTACTCGTAGAGGACGAGTTTTGTCTCGTGACAGTTTCAGCGAATTGCACCTATAAAATCCGGTGGAAGAAATAACAGATAAAAAAGACTAAGATAAAAAGGATAACAAAAAAATAAGGATAACTGAAAAAACTAAAATATATATAAAAAGAACAATTTTTTCTATTTCACAAGTAGTCACTTGCAATTAAATTCATAAGTTTCCAACAAGTTTAAACATAATCAAGTTCAATCATAAAATTAACAAATTTAATCATTTTCTTAGAGATTCTAAATTCAATATTTTCACATCAATTTTTTTCTAAGTCTTCCAATCCTATACATCTTTGTGTAAATGAAAATATTTTTAGCTTAGGAATATTTGATTCAAATTTCACGTTTTCAAATATATGTGCATAAATCAAAAAAAATTGGAGTTCGAAGTATTACCACTTCCTTTAAGCACTTTATTAATATGTATAACTCATCTAATTTTCTTTTATGTAAATACAAGGCTTCTTGAGGCCTAATACTTAACTCATTGATTATTAGATGTGCTAATACATATATTATATTTATATACTTTTTCTCAAATTTACCTAATTACCTTACGCGTAAATAACAAAGCTTTCTTAGGCCAAAGCATCTAGCTAATCAATAGTTAGATTTATTTATTTTCTATATATATAATTTTCTCTCTTTTTTATACTATATATTCAAAACAGGTTAAGCTATTATCATCATCCCAGGCATAAAATTTATGTGTTTGTATATATAAGATGAATAACCATGTTAACCATTTTAGATGGAGTTTATTTTTCAATTTTATCTCTAAGTCAAAAATTATAGATTTGTTTAAATTGATCTTACTATCAAAATTTCAAACTTGTTGGATTCTTAATTCTTTAAAAACTTGTTATACTTTTTGTAAATTATTTTTTTATTACAAAGAGAAAACCTATGTTAATAACTATGTTAGCTATGTTAGTGAACCCCTCCCCCCACCTATCTCATGCATTGTCCTCAATGTATGAATGAATGCATATATGCATGAAAAAGAGAAAAAGAAAGAAAGATATTACCTTATGGTGGTGGTTCCGATAGTGGTCGAATTCGTGTAAGCGTTACTGCTCAATCTAAATCATGTGGTAGCTCGTGAAACCCATCTTTGACCTCTTTTCTATTTACATTGTTATTGGCCCCAATGTGAATAGAATCATGTAAAATTCTAATATGGAAATTATCCTAATTATATGACCAATTTTGGTAAACCATCTCATAGTTATATTGCTCAACACCTTGATCCAACAGAGGAATGTAATATTGTGAAACGGTTGATTTTGGACTAAAGAGTGAAAGATTCGGGAAACAATACAGACTAATGGAATTGAATCAAATCAAGTTTAGATATTAGAATCGGTATGGTTCAAGAGTTGAGTTCAAATCAAATACTTGAGGTCACATTCATTTCCTCACAATGTAATGTGACTTTTCAAAATTGATGGTTCATGTTCAAGACTTATGGGTACGGGAATCAATGTTGGCTCAGGAGTGTGGTCCAAATCAGGTAAGAATGTCGGAGTCAACATAGATTCAAAATTTAGAACTGAATCACAAAATTGAAGATCAGGGTCACGTTCTTGTTCAAGTTCAATCTCACTGAAGTGAAAATTTACCAACTTGTCAAAGGTTTGGTGTCGGTCAAGTTCAATATGGTATAGTGAAATTGAATCATGGTTTTCAAAACAACATGACTCTTGGGTCTCATCAATATGGTTAGAAGTGTCGGAGATGGTCAAAAATTGAGTAGAGAGAGTTCCACATTTCTAGCATTCACTATGTTGATCAAATAACTCTTTTGTGCTTCTAACCTATTGTAGGCAATAGTTTGGGCTTGGATGAAGTTTTTCATACTATTTTCTAAGTTAATAGGTTCGTCTTGTTGTGGTGGGACTTGAAAAAAAGAGGTAAAGATCTTGGATTTGAGAATTTTGTTGGGGTATTGAGTCCGTAATGTTTTGGGATTGTCATTTACACTCTTCCAAGGCTTCCGTTTCCTTTTGTAACTCAGTTTTTTCTTTAAATGGTTGTTCTTGATTAGGAGTATATGAAGTTGAATGTTGAAAAGGTGGTTGACCATATGACTCGGGGTAGTTGTATCCCCATTGACTCGGTGAAGAGTAGAGATGATTTTCACTTTTGATTATAATACTGGGATTCGGGTTATGTTGACTTGGGTAAAACCAATCCGGCCTATTTGGTCGATTCAAGTTATTCCATGCCGGGTTGTCCGAGTCAAAAGAGATCGGGATGAAATATGGATTTGCATTTGCATTGAAAAAATTATAATAACTCACACAGAAAACAAAAACAAAGAAATATATAACAAACAAAAAGAAAAATCAACCAAGCTTATTTTAAGGTAAACTTAGACCTGAAAGACTCCTAACTGGTTGACCATTCACAAGTGGTGCAATTGCAGCAATCTGACAATTAATTGTCCAGATATGGTGACAAGATCAATGAGAGATATCTGTGCTAGAGCAATGAGTCTAATTATGTCAAATCACTATTCTTCGAGGTTTTGCCTCTTAATCTCCAACCTTAGACACCGACATGACAAGAGTCAAACTCTAACAACTTTCTTCCTAGGTTAATCTCCTATTGAGTCAGATGTCCCTAAGGCCAATGTTTTTCAAATTTTAATTAGGCCTCGGTTAGTGAGTGAGGAGATGATTTGTAGGCTAAAGAAGGGTCATGACTTCCCCTTATTATGTTATTTAATGAATTGTGCTCTTAATTCGTCATTGTGCAAAGTGTACAAGTAAATAGATAAGTAACACTCAAGTAATTATAAATCACCAAAGACTGTTTTCTAATCTAGATGCAATGCAGACGTATTTTATCTCCAACACACTTCAATAGTAATTTAAAATGAAACAAATTAGACAGATGCTTGAATGCATTCTAACCATGTTTTAAGCAATTACAAGAATGAGTTACTGTTGAATTTAAAAAACAGTGTGTAGAATAGGTTAACAAGAAAAATAATAACTGCAGAAGCTATACAATTAAAATTAAATCACCTTGCAAAGAAGCAGAGTGAGCGCGACTTATTAGGGTTTTTTGGTGCTTTACCTTCTTGGACAGAGTCACAGGGATTTTATTTATGTCCTACAGTTGCTAAATTCCTGTAATTTGTCCATGCACACAAAAAACTGAGAAGGAAAATTAGGCACTTAGTTATTAAAAATAATACCGTTTTCTCCCCAGCAACGGCGCCAAAATTTGATTATGGAAAACAGAGAGTTTAGAAAGATGTTATCTGAAAGCAGGTGTGTCTTTGACTTCTCGTAATTTAATCATAGTAGTAATGGCTATACGAGTCGTGATCCACAAGGAGGGATGCGATGCAAGCTTTTCGGTACGATCCATAAAGTAATCTTCTTCTATGCTTAAGAAACTAAAATAGAAAAGAAAAAAGAAAGAAAATTGTTATGTTTTTATTTAAGAGTTAGATGGTTTTAGAAAGCTAGGGTTTGAAAGAGAACTAAAAAGAAAAGAAATTTTGTTTTTAGAAAATATAAGAAAGGTCAAAGCTTACTAATCATCTCACACGCCACTAAATTACTAACCTTTGAGAGAATATACCTTCACTTCAAATCAAGAAATACTTTGGAGTTGCACAAGCTTCAAGAAAGATATATAAGATAGTAAAAACTCCTATTTGTATCAACACTTAATCAAAATTTAGCATTAAACTATCAAGGCAATTTAAGCATAAAATAAGAAAAATCAAAATTCAATACTATTAAAGTAATCCAAGTATAGAAAAGAAAAAATAATTGACTAGTATTTAGCAAATAATAAAATAATACTCATCCTCATATGCCTTCAGAAGTACTTGCATAATCACAAAGCATACATATGATTTAATCAGGTATTCAAATAAAGAATTAGAAGTAGTGGTGTTTAGAGATTAGCAAGCTATGAAGAGATTTGTTACTCATGATTAAAGCAAAGTAAAGAGAATAAAAGAGTTACATAATTGAAAAGCATGTAATAACAAAAGAGAATTGAGAAAAGAACTGAAACCTTGTATTGAATTTGTCATCTTCAAGTACAATTGCTTCTTCTTTATCACAAAATCACTCTAGACTAAACCTAGAAAGTTAAAATTGAAAATCGAAAGAAAACTAAACTAAACTAAAATCCTAACTTTTGATCTCTTCTTGGAGATGATCAAGTATGAGAGATTTCATCTCTTTAAATAGATCTCAGAGCCAATTACAAAAAGATATACATTAGACTTTTAATCCAACTCCAATTAAATGTGTGAATACAATTTTGAATTGATCTGCGGCTAGTTGACATATTGATCACTGAATATGACTCATCAAACGGCTGAATTGAAAATAGTGGTCAACATAAGAATTGTAGCCCTTTAAATCTTCGTTTTGAAGCATCTTGAATTATCAAATTTGACTTTCTGTAGCCAAAGTTATAATCACAGTATTAAATGTGTTCAATCTGAATTGATTTAGAACTCTGAATTTAATTAGGATTGCTTTAAAATCCGAATTTAATTGGTTTGTTTGGGCTTTGGGGCTTTCCTTTTCTTCTTCTACCTAAATAAGTGTCTGCATACTCATAATCAAAAAGATGGTTAAATAACAGAGTTTAATAATAGATAAATATGAAAATTTGATAATAAATATGCAAAATTGATATATAATTACTTATCTTCCTTAAATGCTATCCCCAAAAACAAAATTTACGTGTAATTAAATGGCATCTGAGCACGTTGTTTTCCATGCTAAGTCATCAACTTGTTCATAACATGTCAAAATGGCATGTAATACATTTCTTACAAGCAAGATCTCAACTACTTTCATACCAAAATGTAGTCGTTACCTCTGACTCAATACAGCTCATTAGACCAAATGAAGTTTTAGGACTCATTTTGTTGTGTGGATATCAATGACATGTGAAAAAGAAATGCTTTTCTTTTAAAAGAACTTTGTCTTCAAGAGTGAAAGTAATCAGCTAGAATATTTTGTGACTTGAAAAACTATTTTTTATAAAGAAGATAATGTTTTGTTTTTTACAAACTGAAAGTCTTAGTTCAATCATGGAAATTAAAATTCAAATAACTTAGAGGAAAAAACAACTCTTATTTTTGTTTTAAATTCTCATATTACTCTATGAGACTAAAAACAATTAAACAAGAAATTTTCTTTTACTATTTTTCTTTTTTGAGTTCACAATTATAGTTTTGTAACCAATTTTAAAAGATATTGACTCTAGGGACCATATAAAGGGAAACTTTCCTTAATTTTTAAACAAAGCAAGGCAAAGTTACTTCTACAACATAATCCTAATTCATCTAGAATTCACATACAATTTGAAAATATATTAACATAATTCAATCCAATTATATGAAACCAACAACTAAAAGAAAACCCCAGAAACCAAAGATTAAACAATATCTGAAACCCTAAATAGTAACATGTTTAGAGAGAGGAAAGAGAGGCGGGGAGAAAGAGAGAGAGGAGGACCTGATGTAGTTGATCTTTATAGGTCGAGAGATTCAAAGCGAGCTCTTTGATGTTTAGATCCTCTCCTTCATGCATTTTTCTCCTCAATTATTTTTCTCCTGGCCATCTCTATCCTGCAATCACCAAACCCAATAAAAAGAAAACCCCAATTCAATATCAAAGCAAATTATACAAGACCCACACCACAGACTCAAAAGAAAACAAACCCAGATCAAAAAAAGAGCAAAAAATCGAAGAAGATAAGGACCAAAGAGGATAATTTTCACATACCCAGACGAAAAAAGTCAAACTTTTGGGTGTTGTTCATTTGTTGGTTAATTCTCCTAGACGATGCCAGGAACACACCGGAGACAGAGACCCGCGAGCCAGAGATGAAGACCCATTAGGCGGCGCTATGGTTGGATCTCGGCGACAGAGGAGAGGAGAGGTGGGTGATTAGAAAGCGAGACACGGGGAGAGGACGGAGAGAGAGCTCGGCAGTTTGAATCAAAATATTGATGGATAGGCCAATGGACAAAGTTTCAGTGACAGTAAAAAGAAATTTAATTTTTCAATTTTTCTCTTTTGGTCACGGTCGTCAATCTCAGACAAAGAGATTTTTTTGCAGTTAGTTCCCTTTTCTGAGGTTGGCAACTCTAGGTAAACAAATTTAATTTTTTTATGTTTCCTTTGTCCGGTTGCTGACCCCTGACAAAGAGAACAAAAAAGTCATTTTTCCTCTCTCCTTTCTCCCACTTTTCTCATCTTTCTCCTCCTCTCTCCTCTTGCTCCTCTAAGGCACCTAGGCACGGTGGTGAACCCAAAGATGGTGACGATGACTAGGATGGTGACTGTAATATCCCTAATCTAAACTACTGTATTTTTATTTTCTTCAAGTATTTATTTTGATTTACTGAGTATTTTTATTTAATCAAGTTAAGTTTATTTTTTTCCTGAGATTATTATTATTAAGTATGGAGATTATTTTGGGGCAGTAAATGGTAATTCGACATTTTACATTTACCATTATTATCATTGATTGATATTTATTATTATTTTCAATATTTCATTAAGGTCACTATTCTTTATTAATATTTTTATTCCATTATGATTATTATTTATTGTTAATATATTATTATTCTATTGTGAGCATTCAGTGATTATGTAACGCCCGATCCTGCGGGTACGGGGACGTCACTGCGACGTATATACGCAAGCAAGTCAGAAGTACCCTCACGTATATACGCTAAGCATCAGCAGGGAAGAATCAGAGTACGGAAGTAAGTGGTGCATTATACATTCCAACACATGAGTACAATTACAAAGTTATCACCAGAGGTGATCCGATATTACAATAATATTACATCACCAGAATGGCGCAATTGCGAGATTACAAGCAGATGTACAGCATGGACGTGAACAGTAAAAAGGCACTCACGAGTTTACTAAAGGAAAACTCGGGAGGCATACAGGGGGCCTGGAAGAATAGAGTCCTGAACGAATAGCTGGAGATCCACGCTTCAGCCTCGCCTCTTAGATCAGCAAACGGGAGGATCCACACGCTCCAAGCTCCATGACCTGGACATGAGAATCCAGGGGAGTCAGATGAAACTCCCCAGGCGAGTGGTGATACAATGCCAGGTGGCGAGTGATGGTAAGTATATGTATAGCAGTAAAACCGAATAAAGTCAAGGACGAGCAAATCTGATTGTATGGTTTCGGGCCACAGCTCCTTGAGACTAGTACATCGAAGGAATAATCCAAACAAGGAAACCCTCATCTATATACCTTTATCTCATGTCACCATAATCTAAGCACATACAATCCGACTGCACTCAGGGCATGATAAGATAATAAACAGGAGGCAGGCGGATACAAGGGATAAAGCAGAGTATGAGTAATTAATATAATAATAGTCATGAAACCGGAAATCCGATGTAAAAACCGATACAAGCAAGCATGGTAAGACATATCACAGATTCATGGCCGTTTAAGTCGCAGGCTTCAGTATGCGTCCCATTCCACATACCTCTACTTACAACTAAAGAGCCGGTTATTATCTTGACACTTATTATTACTCGTCTTACCCTGATATCTAGATATGTGGACTAGCGTCCCAGCACACATAGATCCATATCCGAGTAAAGCAAGGTTGTTATTGGAAACCGGCGGGGGTATCAACGAACTATGTTTACAGTGGGTCCCGTACATACCCGGGACCACGGCCCAGGATTGTTCCGTTGCTTGGTGACGGAACCTGCCGCAAGGCTAACAGGAGGGTCTTATAGGATGCCCTTGTCAAGATGGTACCAAGAAGGAGGGAGCCAGCACTCCCCTCGGTCGCCTGGAGGCCCACAGGTCAGACCGGAACATGTAGTTGCACAACATTCCTAAAACCACTGTAAACACGAACACATATTGATAGCCGCATGTTTCCCCCGACCCGATGCAAGTTGTCTCATTTTATGATTTAACAATATTATCAGATTACGGGATTAACTGGTCAAGACAGGAAATTGCCCTACAGATTCAAGAGGTGGCCCCACCGTGTATGGTGTGGCACTTTGTTCTGAGGGGATGGATTCTAGAGGTGGCCCCACCGTATATGGTGTGGCACTTAGTTCCATTCAAGATAACAGGGTCACCGTACATAGTACAGGATACAAGGCAGATTCCCATAATGGTGATAATCACAAGTCAAGTACATCATGCTGGGTGTCAAGTGATAGCATGACAGGGTGATGATATTATCAGGTAACAAGTCATGTCAAGAGATTGATATAAATCCGGTGGCAAGTCATGTCATAACAAGGGGTTTTGCCAAGAAGTAGCATGTCTGATGTCAAGGGATAACAGATCAGTTAACGGGTGATATACATGTGTTAAAAGTAATATGAAAACGACAAGTAGTATAGACAGGTGTCAGGCATGAAGTAATGGCATGGGGTAGAATAGTAGCTGAGCACAAACAAGCGGAGCTGAGCAAGCTGGAAGTACAGACAGCAAACAGTATTTAACACTGGAGCATCTGGCGAGGTTACCGGGACGACTCGACTGAAGTACGAGCGGTAAATATCCGGCAGCAACTCGCCTAGACGAATCTAGTGGTAAAGCGCTGAACGCTGATCATGATAACCAGGCGGAGCTGAACAAGCAGGCGGAGCTGAGAAACCTGACGATCCCAATCACGCCTCTTCTGAGACCGTGAGGGACCGGAGGCTGAACTGAGAGACCTGCCGGTCCCAATCACCTCTCTTTCGAGATAGTGAGTGACCGGAGGTTGAAGGGTCCAGAAGCCAAGTATGGTATAAGGCAGTACAATACATCACAGGCATGGTATATGGACAAGAAGGAAACTACCCTAGTACAAGCATTCGTCACAGAGCAATACATATCCAGATATTGGCACTCGGCAATACACAGATACAGGGACTCAGCCCAATACAAAATACATGGAAACATAGAATAAAAACATGTCGACCCGACGAAGCGGGGAAACCCAAATGGAGGCGAGAGCGAGAACACTCGCCTAAATCACCGGAAAGCCGAAGAGTCTGGAATCCATGGAACTCGCGCACGCGCCATAAATATAATTAAAATATACAAAGAGAGAAAGTGAAGAGGAGAGAGAAAGAGACACAAGGAGACGCGGATTTGGAAAGTGAGACGCGGGGTCGCAGACGCGGGAGACGCGTCGCAGGAATAGCAGACGCGGGAATCACGACGCGGGAGTCGCGTTGTGAAGACACCACAAACGCGGGGTTTGAGACCCGTGTTCAAAAAGGACGCGAGGAGAAGCGGACGCGGATGCGGGTGCTGCGTCGTGTTAATACAAGAAGAACACGGACGCGGTCATGGGATCCGCGTTAGGAAATAAACAGAGAGGAGGGAAGGTGATATATGTCAAGTGGCAAGTCATGTGATAATCATTTATAATGCATGAC
>JAVJIF010019092.1:0-82937 GCA_038442645.1 Agave tequilana | reverse complement strand
AACTAATTCATATTATTTCCTTTTGTTGCCAAGTGCGCAGAGCTTTCGCTGCTTGTCTTACATGTGAGTTAACTAAGGGCGTGTTTGGTTGCAAGGAAGTGGGCGGAAGTAAGAAAACGGAGAAGTATAATTGCTCATTTCTCTGTCTAACTAAACACTGGAAAAGGAAAATAAGAAAACCTTTTTCCTTTTCTCTTTTCTCTTTTACACAATCATTTCCTCACTTTCAAGGTGCTACAGTTAATTTTGTTGTCATATAAATCTCATTTGTAATAAGTTGCAGCACAAAACAGTTAATTTTTTGATCATGTAAATCTCACTTGCATCCTAAGTACAGACTATTTTTATTTTTCTTAATTTTTTATTTTAATATTATTTTGGCGGTCAACTTTGTGGTAAACTTTTTTACTTCCACTTTCACATAACCATTCAAACACCAAAAAAGACATAACATTTTTCAAACCACACTTCCTAATAACATTCAAACACCGAAAAACTTACTAACAAATTCCCAAGTTCCAAAGGAAACTATTACTGCTTTCTCACTTTTTCACTTACTCACTTTCACCCATAACCAAACAGGCCCTAAGAAGATAAGTTAGACATGGACCATTACGTTGTGTCACTAAATTCAATTTTTATAAAATATTTAAATCTTAATATTGTTGAAACTTATCATGTGAAAAAACAATTTCAATAGTTTTTTTTAAGTAAAATCTAGAAATAGATGTAAACAAAACCGATCAAAGAAAAGTTTTCTCCCGTGATTTATATAGAAACTTTATCCGTCTGTCCGTCTTCACTTTTTTCTTCTTCTCTCATCTTCTCCCATTTCTTTCTCTCCCTAATCTTCCTCCTTCTGACTGATTAGTCAGTTTTCTAGCGAAATTGATAGTATACTAGTTATTTTAATGTTAATAGTCACCTTCCGCTACCAGTATTAATCACATTTGATGTGTATTTCTAGTTTTTATTTCATGATGCCGTTCAAAATTCAAACAACGAGCCCAATGACCATTGGACAATAATAGGATACAGTTAATTTCTCTTATACCTGAACCTGGAAACAGACCCGACCCGACCCGACCCGACCCATTCCTCCGATAAACGGGTAGTGTGGCCGATCGCTCTCGTCTCCTTGCTCTCTCTAGGGTTTTATTTCCGGTTCTAATTCGTTTCCCGCCACAGGCTCTGCAACAAGAGAGAAGCGCAGCGGCAGCAGCAGGGCAGCAGCCATGGCGACTACCAGAGTTCAGAGGATCATGACCCAACCTATTGTACGTTCATTTATCCCTTCCCCCTCTCTCTCTCTCGCCCAACTTGTAAACCCTAATTTCTTCTTAATTTCGCCTGACTAAAATTTGATTTTTCTTTTGAATTTGGGTTTTAATGTTCGTGTCCAGAATCTCATCTTCAGGTTTCTACAGAGCGTAAGTCTCTTCGACTGATCCCTTCACTCACCGCCCTTTCCCTTTGTTTGTTTGTTCTTTTCCCTTTCTAATGATTAGTTTGTCAACTGATGCAGAAAGCTCGCATTCAGATCTGGCTCTTCGAGCAGAAGGATTTGAGGATCGAAGGACGCATAATTGTAAGTTTAATTTTTGAGTAATTTAACTTAGAGTTCAGGGTTTTTTAAACCTTGTCCTGTACATTTTTTTTATGTCAATTCATTTTTCTAAAATGGTATTTCACTTTTTTCAAAACAAGCACGTGCTACTGGTTAGTTATCTAGTTCTTGATTTACATTTGAAGGAGCATTTTTTTTCCTGAGATAAAAGAGCATGTTTTGTTCGACACTTAATTTAACATATTGTTAATTAATTTTATTCAGAATTTGGAGTATTTGGGACAATTAATGTTCTTAATAAAATAAATCGTGATTTATGAACATGGAAGCAATGGAAGCGAGGGAGATATAGGCCTTGCAGAATACCTTTGAACCCAATTGTTGAGTGTTATTTTGGGAATAGGGCACTTGCTAAACAGCATTGTGTATGATTTTAGTACATTTGTTGAGAAATGAGAGGAAAATAGGTTTTGTTGTTGTCTGGATTTTTCAGGTTAATGATTAGTGTAGTGTGCTTGAGTTCTATTCTGAATCATCTACAGTAAGGATTCAATGGATTCTGAGCTCAACATATCTTGAGAATTGAGTTAAGAGTTTGTGATACTTTTGTTATGTTTGCCTGATGCGTATTACAAACTAGTATACTGTTATCGGCGGTGAGAAACTGACCGATCAGCCACCACCGAGCGGCGAAGGAGGCGGGAGGAGGGGGAGAGGAAGGAGGAAGAAGAAAGAGGAGGGAGTGGAAGGAGGGGAGACTGCTCTCTCTCTCTCTCTCATGTCACCATCATCGTCTCTCTCTCTTTCTCATGCAGATGAAGACGGACGAATAGAGTTTCTATATGAGTCACAGGAGAAAACCTTCTTTTATTCGGTTTTGATTAGAGCTTTAACTTGGATCAGTTGAACTTGTCCTGGCCCTACCTAACAAATATGGTGGGTAGGAACCTGCGTTTTAAAATTTCAATTCTGGCTTGGGCTTGAGTTAATTGGGTTAGGGTTGACCTTCACTTAAATTATCCTAACTTGTCCCCCCCGGACATAAATACATGACATACACTTATATTATACATAACATTTGTATTTGAAATACACTTGTAATATTCAAATATTTTATATTAGAAAATAATCTTGTAGTTCTCTCTACCTATAAATTTTACTGGAAAAATATTGATAATTCTAGATTAGTTTTAGTTTTGATGTCATAAAATGATACACAACCATTGACAAACACAACATAGTCGCCTCCCACAAACTGACCAAAACTGAAGTGAACCCAAACTGAGGTTGGATGGTGGTTAGGGTTGAGAATATACTATAATTTGGTTTTCTTGAGGATCAACCATTAACCTACCATAGCCTGTGACTTGGCCACTAATAAGAATATGGTACCTAAGAGTTTTTCTGACTGGCAATTGTTACTTGTTGATGGAACCCCTAATTTCAGCCCTCGATGACCAACTTTTCATCATTGTTGTAAAACTCTAAAGCTCTGGTTTCGCTGTAGAAACTCTACAGTGATTTAGTCCTGTTTCAAGATTTTCACACTTCGTACGTTGCCTTCTTATATTTGATGTATATTGTTCTCTTAAGAATTTATGTTAATTCTTAAGTTTCTTGACTAATTCTTATTTTTTTCTTAAATTTCCGTACATACACACACACACACATATTCTAAACATTGTCTCTTTTTAGCGCAAAAGACCCAGTAAAGCCCCTAAAGCTGCCATGCCATGTCTCTTTGCTGTCTCGTCTGCTTTCTACAATTCACTTGCTTGGCAACTTTTGATCAACTTTGTTATTTTGGTCCACTTTGACTATGGTCATTCAATTGCAAGATGGATTCCCAATTCTAAAATTTATAGTTAACAAAGTTCAGTTTCTTGCCCGATTTCATGTATGAAAGACCAGGTTGGTCATGCTTCACATAGTTTTACCTCAAATAATTTATGTATGACAAACTCTAAAAGATTTTTGTCTGGCTTGACTGGATCACTTGTGATGTGAGTGATGAACATACGCTCTTTTTCTTTCTAATATGCCAAAAGAGTATAAAAAGGTAGGAGGCACATACGGTTACTGGCTAGAAGACTTTAGAACTAATCAATGATTTTTAAACTGCACGGTCCATAATCCATTGTTATGGCTTGTATTCTATGTAGTTAGGTTGATCCAAAATGCTCTTGATTTGAACTGCCAAGATCTACCATGAAATAGTTGGAGGATGCTTCCATATTCCAGATTCAAACACCTAATAAGGAACCCAAAATCACACACCATTTCTACTGCCATTTTTGGTGTGGGAAGGAATGGTTTAAAAACGCTAATGACAGGTATGTGGTGTATGCGAAGATAGGGGGCCTTAGGCTTTAGGAATCTTCTTTGTCGAAATCCAGGAGGGATGGAGGATGTGGAATTGTGGATGTCGGTTTAGTGGCTAAAAGGCTTGAAGGATATTAATGTAGTTGGGGGGGGGGGGGTTGCTGCCTTGCTGGAAAGGATTTGCTTGTGTTTGTGTGTGTGAATGATGTTTCTTCCCATGACCATAAATGAGGGAAGAGGGTGTCAGTTGGGGGAGATAGGTTCTGCATTGTAACAAGGGTTCAATGAAATGAGGGGAAAACCAAATTGATGGGATTGGAGCTCTAATTCTTATGAGTTTTATACGTGTGTGATTTGCGAGTCAAGAGTGTTTGGACATAGGTAACTCCTTTGTTTAAATCCAGGAAAGAAGTAGTTAGGTAAAGATTTGTATCTTGAGTTGTAGTAGGAATGTAGGAGATTACAGTTACAGCAAAACTGTGCTCTTATTGAGTTACAGTTAATCAAACGGCTCCTATTTGACCCTAATGTCAAACCACTCAGACAAAGAGCCAAAATCACTTAAACTGGAAAGTTGGAGTTTGCTCAATGTAAGTTGTTGGCAATTTAGTTTAATACACACACACGGGATTCCCTTTGGTTACTTTATCCAAAGGTGGTTTATTTATGTTCTTTAGAAGACTATCTAGACAGCTTTTCCCGCAAAATGAAATACTGAATTTGGTGGAAAATAATATTGCTCCAACATGCTAGTGAATAATTAGATCGAAATATGATTCCATTTAGCTCTTTATCTTGCATTACTTTGAAGATGAATGTGGTTTCTGGTGGCAAGTCTTGTCATATTTATCTTTCCACTTTCCAGTGACTCTTTTCTAGTCCAGGGGAATTTGAAGGATTGTGAGCGTAACTATATGACTAGGTAAGGTAAATTTACCTACATGCCAACTAGCTTTCAAGGTCTCATGGAAGACGATGATGTTGATAGCGCAATCAACTTGATAGCTGACATCAGTTGGGCGTTCTTAGTACTATCTTGATTCATACACTCATTAGAATTTCAGCCTAAAATTATTAGATAACTCTAGAAGTTCGCACAGTCTGTAGGGCTTGTATTTGGATATGTGGCATGTTTGGATTAGTGAGATATGGACCACCCTGAGAATCTAGACGCATCTTATTTTGCACGTGGCATACACCAACTAGGAATTGAGCATTGAACTTTTCGAATCGGGTCCTGTAAAGGGGTGTAAAGGTCTCGAGAGGGTGGAGATAGGGTCTAGGTTACAAGTGCAACCATGTTGCTTATATCCGAAAATTTGGCACCTATTATTCCCATCAGAGATATACTATAGCAGCATACACTTCTTGATCCAAAGAATTTGAGTATAGCCATATATCACTCCCAAATGTCACCCTCGTAGGTTAGTGCTCACTTACACACACAATACTCTTCTCTTCATGCAGTGGCAGGTGACAAAACCCCCTTCTCTTCATGTGGTGATAGATGATTCAATGATGTTATTTAAAACTGCTTAAAATCGCTAATTTTCTATGGATAATATGGAAACCCCAAATGTGAGTTTTTTATGCATACTGATGATGGTGTGTTCTTTGTTGTTTGTATCTGACTCAATATGTTAAGTTGCTGTTTGACTTTCTGGTTTCTCTCCACAATGTAAAATTCTAGGGTGTGTATAATGCACAAAAGATGAGAGAAAAAATTAAAGAACAAGTACAAACACAAATTTAATATCTCATCAAAATGTATAACTATGCTTCCCAGTGAATATGACCAAAGAATTTTCCCTATATACTGCAAATAAAGAAAATATACATCAAACATTTAATTGATAGCCAACATAGTATCCAATAACAGAAGATCTTTGAAATCATTAATAATAAGGTTTCTCCTCAATGCACATGCACATATTCAATTTTTTAATTTAAGAAGATGAATATAATTAAGCTCAACAAAGTAAAGTGCACATCAAAAGCAATAGCGAATAAGCCTATATTTGACTAAAACACCCCAATAATGCCTAAATAGCAGTTTAGTTAACTATAGAGGAGTAGCAAGGTACGTGCTAGCCTTTTCCTGATAAAAAATTTAGAAGGTTGAAATAAATGCTATAAGCTCTCGGTCTCATTGAGATTTGGTAACAAAATTGGAATCCTTAGAATGATTCCAAATCTAAGACTGATAGGGAAAGATTCTAAACGCATCCACAATAAATAATAAATATTTTGAATATAATGAAACAATGTTACATAAAAGCCTGCGGCTTATACGTGTGTAGACGAAAATTTCTTTACTAAAAATAAAAATAAAAATGCGACCTTATCACAACAAGGTCGTGAGCGCCTCATGTCGTTGTCGAGGAGGCTTCGACGACCCCTTGTTGCTGCTTCGAAGGTTGCCGCCCGATCGCGAGAGAGAGAGAGAGAGACTGGGAAAAAATGGGTTAGGGCATTGTCGATGACATAGCTTGTCACCGTAAACATTTTTTTCTTTTTCTTTTACTTTTTTGGTAAGTGCCTAATACAATTGCTTACCCTCAAGTAGAGCTACTTGGATGTCGCGACGCCTACGCCTAGGTAGACGCCATGGCCACTTTTTAAAATATGAAGATTGCTTGGTAATTAGAGTTTGTTGAAATTCTAGGGTGTATAGTTTTTTGGCAAACTCTCCCTTTATTCTAGAGTTCAGTTCTTCATGACTTATTTGCCTACAAACCTTCATATTTAGGCCCAAAACCCTTTTGAAGCTTGTAAGGACCTATGAAGCATGGACACGGACACGGATGTCGGACAAGACACGTACACGGATGTCGGACACGACAAAATCCAATAAACAGGATACATGGACACGATACGAAATATTTTATTATTATTATTTAAAAATAAATATATAAAATCTCAATCTCAATCAAGTGATCAACAAACTAAAATATTGATCAACAAACTAAAATACCAATCAACACGTGCACAAAGTCACAAA
Source organism: Agave tequilana (assembly GCA_038442645.1). NCBI lineage: Eukaryota > Viridiplantae > Streptophyta > Magnoliopsida > Asparagales > Asparagaceae > Agave > Agave tequilana. The sequence continues at coordinate 76,047 of JAVJIF010019092.1, read as the reverse complement.
CTATAAACTATCATAAGTTTATAACAATATTACAACCAAAGAATAAAAGTTCACAAGTTATCAACCATGTTAACAACTTAACATTACAGATTCACAAGTTCAAAATAAAATTACAACCGCCGTCACATGTCTCAAGATAAAGTCAAAGCTAGTGCAATAACTTTCTCTTCATATCCTTCTCCATCATCTGCAAACCATATAACCTCCATAGTGGGTTCATCAAGAGGAGTGGCGAAATCTAAAATACTGGCACCCTGAGATGAGTCAAAGCCATCTCCGCCAATATCCCATATCTTTGTTTCCTCTTCATTATATTCTTTTGAATTTCGATTAAGCAACAAAGATTGTTATGCATATACACTAGATCTTCCGCCAGTGTCGGGGTTAATTTATTTCTTTTTAAGGAGTGAATAAAGGAGTATGTACTCTAATTCCTTTTACAACAAAGGGAGGAACATGGTTGGCCTAAAAGCTTTAAAGGCCAACACTTGTAAATTCGGAGTTGATGAACCATAAAGAACCCACGAACACTTCAGATTCACAAATCCTCTATTACGAAGAGAATCTGGATCGGCAAAAGTCCAAAGTAACCGAAAATCTAGCATAATCCTCATTACCCGTCTTTCTTCGGGGTTGGGATAATATCTCTCAAAACACTTGCTCCTTTTGGAAGAGATCTCTTCGTCTTGATGAGGAGCTTGTCGATTTATATTCTCATTAAGCCAAACATCATGATAATACCTATTAACACAAAGAATAACCGTATTAAAGAATAACCACAATAAAGACAATGAATTATACCATAAACTTAGATATTACTTTGGATTCAAAGAGTGTGCCAAACATTGAAGTGATTTGTTACTCTTGTTCCATCGATCCTCCAAGATTTGATGCACAATATCATAAAAGGTGATTGAACATTTTTCTTTTTTTCTTCATGCCGATAAATAACACTTTTAACTTTCTTGATTGTTGTGTCCCACATGTCATATACCAAGTGAAGAGATGTCTTATCGGTGTTGGTGACCCTTATCATGTCATAAATTAGCTCAGAGAAGGCAATGATGTAATTGATCTTGTCCCACCATTTATTTAGAACTTTCTCTTTAACAAATTGTGCTTGTCCCACATCATCATCTATGTATATGTTCCATTGATCACTAAGGACCAAAATCTTGGAGGTTTCTTTTGATGACTTTAAACCTCTTCAACATCATAATCTAAGAAGTAAATTTAGTTTCCGCCACCGCAAGAAGCTCCATCTTAGAATAGTCATTGAACATGACAAGCCTCATGGAATGGTTCATGATAAAATTTTCATAATCAAAGCATCAGTCGAGACCTCTGTGATCCAACTGCATTGAGCATAAACTACAACATTTACCTCTGTATTTTTAGCCGTAAAAATATTTTTAAGTGCAAGATTCAGAGTGTGCGCTACACTAGAGTCCAAAAGATGCAAAGATACTTGCTTTCCACAATAGCACCGGCAGCCTTACATGCAGGAGCGTTATCAGTTATGATCTGAATGACATTTTGAGGACCAACTTTTTTAATGCAATCTTCGAGCTTCTCCGCAATGTAATGTCGTTTTTTCACTTCTCCCTCAGCATTTATGGAATTCAAGAACATCGGGCCACTTTCGGTGACTGCCATGAAATTGATGAGAGGTCTTTTTTGTGCATCCGCCCATCCATCACTATAAATGGAGACCCCTTTTGCATCCATGTGGCTCTGATGGGCTCCATTAACCCTCTACATGAGATTTTTCATGTTGCAAAAGAGTAGTCCTCAAAGAGTTGTAACCAGGAGGTTTGTAGTCGGCGATTGGATTGTTTGTGATAAATTTAAATGTCTTGACATACCATGGATTTCTTGTCAAATTAAATGACAATCCACCGGTGTAGAACATTCTCACAATAATGCAATTTAATTCACCCCTCGCTTCTTTATTGAATGCTTGATCAACAGTGTTGACCCCTTCCCCTTCTTCGGTGCACTTGGATCACTTGCACTTCCACCGGCCACATTTGACGTTGAAGATATTGGCACTGTTATGGCGCTAGGCATAGAAGCCTTTAATCTCATTTTCGCTTTCTCCATCTCCTTTGTCATATCCATTATGTTGTGGGGTTTAACCGTTACACACATCTTTATTTTTTGTCTGCTTATTCGCATGAGATGGACCTTGACTCTAGAATATAATTCATTAAATGATTCAAGGTAATAACTTCATTTTCACTTTCAATTTCCTCTTCCCTTTTCAATTTTTTTCAGTTCAGTTACAAACTTTTAAAGAGGTGCATGATCATCCATTGGACCACTTGAAGAACCTTTTATCAAAGTCATATTGTTCTAATTTCTAAACACAACAATACAACAATATTATGCCAAAGAAAAGCATTCAACAAATTATTGAGATAAGATTTAACTCAAATTCACACATCAGCTGTACTCAAATTTCTACACAATTATACATCAATTACTATCAAAATTCTACATCAATTAAACTCAAAATCCTACACAATCATACATCAATTACTATCAAAATCATAAATCTTGTTCATACAATTTAATCAACATTACATGCAATTTTATCATCTCTCTCCGCTCTCTGCTCAGTCTCTCTCAGTCTCTCTCGGTCTTTGCTTCTCTCTCTCTGTCTCTCTGCTGCTCTCTTCCCCTTCACTCTGGTCTCTAGAGAGGTAGACAGAGATCGCAGAGAGAGAGGGGAAGAGAGATCACAAAGAGAAAGAGAGAGAAGGACAGACATAGAGACAGAAAGAGAGACAGAGAGGGGAGAAAGAGAGACAGATAGATAGAGGAGAGAGATGGAGACAGAGAGAGAATATAGAGAGATGGAGGGGGGAGACATTACTTGAGATCGGCGACGAGCTCCACACGATCGTCGACGAGAGGAGATTTAGACCTGTATAAAAAAATCAAAATCAAACAAAACCCTAAAATCAAAACCCTAAAGTTACCTTCGTCTTCCTCGTTATCCTCGTCGTCGCCGCCACCACTGATAAGAACGAGAGGGGAGAGGTCGAGAACGAGAGAGGGGAGAGAGATCGAGAATGAGAGAGGAGAGAGAGAGATCGAGAATGGCTGGGGGAGGAATTTATAAAAATGAATCGTTCTTTTTACCCGACCCGATACTGGACCCGACCGCCTTCGCACTGTGCCCGTGTCCCGACGGGATAAAATCCGGCCCGCTTCGTGGACACGGGCCGATCCGTGTCAGACATGACCAAACCGTGTTCGACACGTGTCAGGCACATGTCCATGCTCGACACGGACACGACGTGGGTCTGGCTGTGTCCATGCTTCATATGTAAGGACCAAACCAGGTACTGGAGATTCCTACACAACTCAATTTTGTGTCAATGATTTTTATCTTGACCCGGCCATTGCATTAGTAGTCCAGATTCTATTCAGCCCTTTCTCAGCGCGGTTCTTGTGGGGTCCACAAGAGTGGCGGGGGCTCAGGCGCCTACTATGATGGTGCAACCATTTGGTTGGCACCGCCCTAGAATTGCTCAGGTCCCATAGCGTTTTTAAACATTATATGCTTGGCCCACAAGTGATTGGGTCAATTCAGGTTTCCTTGGGTTGGTTTCAAGTTTATGAGGTTCATAGCCACTTATTGGAGTCCTAATTCTGGATCCAGACCTCTAGCATTATTTTCTTGCTTAACTAAGAGGCATGGAAGATCTTGAGTTAGATCTTTAGTTTTAGACTTAACTGTTGCAACAAGCTGAAAAGCTTTAGCATGCTCCAAAGGCTAGTGATGAATCTCCTCGTCACCACTTGTAAGCAGGAGTCTCTTATAATTATTGCCCATATGTTCAACTATTATTAAAGCCAACGTTTATCACCTAATGAACTGCAGAAATGTCATGAAATTTATGCATATAGAGACGAATTTGTATGCTCACTGCACATGAGCCTTCTGAAAAACTTTCTTCATTAATTGGAGCTGATCCTTCGATCTAATTCCATAAATCATGTTCATTTCCTGCCTCTAAGTTAGTAGATCTCGTCAATTTTTCTATATGTGTCGGTGTAGGATTTTTATTTTTATTTTTATTGTTGTTGTTTTTTATATGCTTCAAACTCTGTAGTTTTATTTATCTTAATAAGACTCAAAGGTTGCCTGACCTGCCATAAAATTGGAATAGATTCTTTTGACCTAATTCCATAAACTTGTCAACTTGGCTATATTTCTTGGTTCAAACTATGTAGCTTTGTTTATCTTATTAAGACTCAAATTTAGTTTTTGGTACGGATAAGGGCATTTTTGGGCCTTGCATTAGGCATTGTAACCAAATAGGACCAATAAGTTAATTTTTAAGCATTGTAACCAAATAGGACCAATAAGTCAATTTTTAGTTGTCTCACATGCTGACTCCAACCCAGTATTCCTAATCTGTATTTGATGTCAAAAGCATTTTTTTCTGTAGCTTTAGCTGCTTATGTCTGAACAAATGCGCACCAAGGTTAATCTAGTTGTTGGACACAACTATCCCTTGCTAGCGGTGCCCACTTGTACTTGATTCTGGTCAAAAAGGGTGTATACATGCTTGCTAAGATGACATTGGGCTTTGACATGTGTGGGATTATTGTATGCTTCCAAGAGAAAATGCAACAGAAAAATATTAAGCTTGGCACATGTAGATTGTATATTGGCCATAAATGTGCCAAATATATGGAAGTAGCATTATCTGTTACATTGCATACCCTTGCTAATTCAAGAAGCTAATTCTTAAAAATAAATCAACAACTTTGTATAATGCTGCCCAACTTTGATTTAGCCTCAGGTTCCTTAGAGTGTAATAGGGGTTTAATCCTGAGGCTTTCCTTAGGAGTTGGAAAGTAGTGTTGTGGAAATTTGCAGATCAGTGATTGTGGCGCACCTAAGCAATTTGGACCTAAATCAAAAGTTAAACCAGGCATTTGCTGGCTGAAATTGCGTGGCTTTCGCTATAACCAGGTTTAATTCATTCATAATTATTTATTGCAACCAATTTCAAGATTGAGAATTCCTTCTAAACTAATGCAATGCGTGGTTAGGAAACTTGACGGAACTAAGCTGAGGTCATTTCAATGACGACTTAGAATTAAAGTTAAATGGTCTTTAGTAAGTGTGTGGATACAGGATCTTCCCAGTGTCACTTCATCTTATCTTTCGATTTTGTCTTGCTTGAATTTAACCACGCATCCTTGTGCTTTCTTTATATCGGGTATTATAATATCTGGTCTTATTTGACTGTCCTGCTAAGATTTCTCCTTGTTTTTTTTTTTTTGGCTATAAGCTCTCTGATCACCTGAATTTGAAGAGGATCAGAGAGAAATAACCATGGAATTAAGTTGGAACATGCAAATCATCTTCTGTCATATTCCGCTCGTATCGCCTTTGAACCTGGGGTTGCATGATTTAGTGAGTTGCTTTGCCTTTGGTATCTATATGTCCATTGATGACTCTGGGTACAAAGCTTGTTCCCTTGTTTTTTTTCTTTTTGATTCACGTCTTAGATACATCTCCTACATTAGATAGGTCTGAACTGATGACATATTTGTTTTACTTCATGCAACATCTTCCCATGTTTGATTGGCCTTTAATTGTACCTTAGCCTTTAGAGGGAGAGTATTGACACTGACACTTGATCCTGATCACCACCCTCCCCCCAACCCCCACACTCCAAAATCCCAAAAAAAAAGAAAAAAGAAAGGAGAAAAAAATTGAATTCTTCAAATCTCAAAAGTATGATGGCTAATTATTGTGTTATGCTGCATAATCATCTGAGAGAATATTCCCGTGGCTTGAGCGGCATTTCATGCTTAGAACTCTCATTTCTATTCTCAAGTTAAAAGCAGAAGCAGTGTTATAGGCTTGTACTTTTATCAAGGAGCTGTGAGTAGGATGAGTCCTTCAAATTTCCAAAGCATGGTGGCTAATTGACGTCTTATGCTGCATAACCATAAGTTCTGGAATGCCTGGGGAAGACAGAATATTATGCATTAATTTTTGCTGTATGGTGGCAGTTATGTTGAGATTTTATCTATTATCTGATATTTTACTGCTATAGGAATATTAATTCGTTTCTTAAGGTTGAGTTCTAGGGAATCACGTTGGAATTAACACTTGGCCTCTTGAAAGTTATAAATCAAGATATGTGCTGATGATGGGTCCTTAACAGGACCAGCCGTGTGCCTGGTGCAACATAGGCATTATTCCTATTATGCTGTGAACTACTGGTCCGTCTGTCAGTCACTCCTGGTTTGGATGCAACACAGTAGGATCCGTTTTAGGATCAGGATCAGGTGTCATGTACTGGTCCTCATATTTCAAACCTTGATGATGAATGATTTGGACTTGTTCTATGATCTATCTCACTCACATGCATTCTAATACTAAAGTGGCTGCTTTGCCGTGAGGCCCTTCTTTAAATAGTATGATGCATTGCACTATTCTTAGTGCTTAACATGTAATCGTAAATTTGCAAAATGGGGAGGCACTCTGAATAGAGAATTCACAAGGTATAATTCCAGGGAAAATTCTTGTTAATCCATGATGCCTGACTAACAATAATCTTATTTTTTTATTTGCATGTAAGCATATTCTTTGCTTTGTCCTTTTTTAAAACCTTGACTCGTTTTGCATCTCGTGTTTTCAGGGCTTTGATGAATACATGAATTTGGTTCTGGATGACGCAGAGGAACTTAATGTGAAAAAGAACACCAGGAAGCAATTAGGTGAGTATATGCATTTACCCATTCCCTTCCCATTTGTACTTTTGCTTCTACATTTTAAAATTTCTAGTTGCTGAGATTCTTCTTTCTATTTTCTTAGGGAGGATTCTCTTGAAAGGAGACAACATAACCTTGATGATGAACACGTAAGCCCAGGGGAACATTGTTTCCTCTGTCTTGATTGTTTTCTTCACCTTCATCTGCTTTTATGTTTCTTACCTCTTCTCAACTCTTCTTTGCAGGGGAAAGTGATCACTCGGATCCCATGATTGTGTTGTTAATGGTAGCTAGTATTCATACTGTTGCAAATTACATGTAGGCTGCACTGTGAGCTTTATATGTTATCTGACACTGATGTCTTAACATGATCATGTTTGCTGCTGATGAATTTCACCATTACCATTTTTTCTGTAACTCTAAATGTTAAGTCTCTATCTGCAAGATCTCACAATTGATTGTGATCAGCCGAAACTAGATATAATGTGATTGAACAACAAATAGCTTGTGCTGGCGGTTTTTGGGGAGAGTATAGTATATTTCTGCCCACTTGTTCTGTGATGAAATCTTCTCTTCAGCAGATTCTCCCATACTTTCTGACACTGGAGGAGTTTGTTACAGGGAGATGCCTTAAACCACTGGGTGGTGCATGGCACTCATCTTGTCTGCGGTATTTGAATTCTAACACTGTCGTGTTTGAGGTTGTTCCTGACATTTTATTTGGTGGAATAAAGCTTTGACATGCTGCAGTGGCCAAATGTTCGGGCGTATGTTAGATTGTGATGAGTAAAAGAAACATGAAGCTCAAGCCAAGCGACGGTGACTCTACTTTTTTGGAGGGGTGTGTGGGGTTGGGGGGGTGGGGGGGGGGGGGTGGGGGTGGGTTGTTCTGGTTTCTAGTTCTTGCCCTAAGAATGAAGTTGGGGGATTATATGCTGGAATAGTTTTTGTTTTGGGGGTGCATCAAGAGATTCCAAGAAATATCTATTAGCTCTGATTCCAAATATAAAGCTCATGTTGACATGGATGTGACCCCCATGATGATATAACAAATTCAAAGTTATTCTCCCTCATTATCGCAGCTAAGTCAGTTCATAAACGAATTTCTGGATTCAGTATGTGATTCCTTCGAGCAACCAGTCCCACTTGATGCCTTCCAAGCAAAACAAAGCAGGTCCTGATAAGGCCAAGCAGCTAAAGTTACAAGCTTTCACAACTATTGTGGCCTCACTGGTGTGAAACGTTGCTTCTTTGGTTGCAGCATCTCAATGGGGATCTCTTGGCAGCCCATTGCCCAGACTTCCACTCATCTCCTTTACTGTGCAGTGCCCCCTAGAGAAATGAAAGGGAGGAAATGGCTCAATGCCTCCTCTGAGCTCTTTCCAGCCACTACCGGCCCAAATTGCGCGCAGCGATGGTGACTTACACTGCCACCGTGCTCCAGCGTGTGCGCACAAACGTTTTCACTGCATCTCAGCTTTGATGCTCTGCTTGGTGGAGGTCTGCTCAGCTTTGATTCCTAGTAGCCTTTAGTGCATCAACCAATGAGAGCAGGTTTATGGATTTCTATAGATCTGGATGGTGACTGCATCCATGTGATCTCAAGAATTTAAATGATGTGCCATTTGTTAATTCGAAAGAGTAATCGAGTAAGAAGCTAAGTACTTAAATTTGCTTTAATTAAAGATAATAAAGTTGATAAAGGTGCTTTAAAGAAGTTACTTATGATGACATAAGGAGATATGGGACAAAGTTGGTGTGTTTGGTTAATTGCATCTTTACTGTGCAAGCAGTTCAGTTTTGTGATTGATTTAAGGCGTTGTGTTTTGCTGATACATGTAGGCACCTTGCAGTTTAGCAAGCTTGACGATGAAGGAAGTCTGATTCGAATTGGAGAACGAAAAAAGGTCTCTTTAGCTTCCTCATTGCACATCAGATGTCATAACATTAAAAACAAATAGTGCTTTATATGAAATATGCATAAATAAGATATATATTGCAGCTGACAGAAGTGATGATCATAAGTCATAAGAGGGCACTATAGTTTATTTGCGATTTCTTGAATTCTGGGTTTACACTATCTAGTTAAAATATTTTCTTTATTAGGCGTTGGGAATGAATATTTTATAAGTGAATAACTTATCCACCCAAGACCATCTCAAAGGTCAAAGGTTAACTGATGTGGAACTATTTGTTCGCACTATGCTCAACAATTCCTTCCTTCGAACAAAGAATCACAGCCTCTTTCGAGTCTCCTTGTCGTCACAGCGGAGGAGGAAGTCAACCAGCCCACCCAACGGTAGCATCTCCTGTCCCACAGGACAGTGGCATGGGCCTGGTCTATCCCTGGAGATCTTCCACACATCCGGTCCAAAGTCTGGGACATGACCTGATACAACTTACAAGGCTTGGGACACATTCCCAAAAGGTTAACATGTTAGGTGGAGTAAGCCAAATATTTATATACTCAAGCCATTTCAAGTTCAACTAATGTGAGACTACTTGTTCACACTACACTCCACACATAAAGATAGCACTATATGCTGACTGCTTGCATTTAACATAATAAACTGCTTATCAAATATCATCATTTTAAAACACTTAATTGAGCGAACTAGAATGTAATGTGGTTGAAAGGTTGTTGGTGATTCCGACACGTTTCTATGCTGGGCCATGTCAGTAGGAGCAAATGCTTAAAGATTGTAGGGCTATTTACTTTGGATAATATATACATATAATCATATTGATAATGTGACACCTTAATCAATTTAATAATCAAGGGGACAAGGTGCAGTACAGGGTGTGACACTTCCAAACAAATCTCAAATGTGAGATCTGAGCACAAAAAAGGACATCAGAAATCGCCCGGCAAATTAGTTGCTCAACCAATTTTTAATTAGGATTGATTTGATAGGAAAACCAATATCAGATGGACAGAATACAAATCCTCATTATCAACAGGAATTGATACTTAATTGCCAACACCTTATGCGATCAGTTTATATGTGTGGGAGATGACATATATTTCAGTTCTAAATTAGTGGCTACATCAATAACAAAAAGTCGATAGCAAAAGAAAATAGACCAGAGGGAAACACCCTTGTTGTTGAACTTATTCTTTTGTATATTCAGGTTCTTCAGATTCTGATTCTTTTTGTTGAACTTCTTCTTCTTTCTGAAAAAAAAATTATTGGATTTAGAAGTCACCATGTTAGCAGATGCGTTCTGATTGGAAAGTAGTTCGCTTTGTTTTACATGAGTCATAATCTCGTCCTCATCCGAATGAACTTGTTTAGTCGAACAATGACACCTACTTTTTCTTTCTACAAATGTCAATGGAGAATGACATCCAGGAGGGAGGAAGCATGTGACAATAGTGTCAGAGATGAAGCATGTTAGACTTATTATGTTTTAAAGTCTAATTTATTTTGGGCCTAATCAAATCAATTGGATATTTGTACCCGCCCACTTAACCTATGTTATTTGACCCAATAAAGTATTGATCAAGTCTAAATGGTTTGAGTCTAAACACGTTTTCAATTACACTTAGCCATGAGTGTATTTAAATTAAAATGTGAGACTCATCTACATGTGTGGAACTCGTGTTATCAATCAAGCGTCTTAGATCTATGATGAGTTGAATTAGAGTTCCTTGATACTATATATATCATGGGTAGAGTTTCCTCTCCACCACAAAAATCATCTCTCTTGGAGGCCTCTCATCTCCTCTAAAAATCAAGAAGAGAACTTGGTGGCTGGAGAGAAGAATTCTCTTTCGTGATGGAATCAGGTATGCTTAAACCATCCTTCCCTTTGATCATGATAAAGAGGTTATGCATGTATGAGATCTTGTATGAAATAAAATTAGATCTAACAATTAGTATCAGAGGAATCGGATCATCGGGATCTACAGAAATATTTCGATCTCGATTTATAAATATCATGAATAATTCATCCCTTTATTCAATAAATATTTGTGTCTCATGTATTGAATTAAAAGTTTGAAAAGGGTGATTTTATTGAATTTTACATATATATAGATTTTTTTCCTTTTTGCTGTGTGTTATTTAATTTAAAGAAATTAAAAAAAATAAAAAAAACCTGATTTAAGAAAAGGGGGATATAAGATGCATGCGCTGGTGCAGCGCATGCATGTGCTTCTTTCAAAAAAAAAAACACCCCTTCAACATGCAGGCGCCTGCATGCACGTAGGCGCAGCCGCCGGCCAGGCGCACAGTGGCAACACAATTTTTTTTTTGTGGGTTAGAATTTTTTTAATTTGGGATTGAGAGATTGTAGGGTTATAATTTTGATATAGATACAAAATTTAAATTTAATTTATTCTTAATTGAACTCAGTTTATTTAAACTCAAGAAGAGACCCATAACTTATAACCATTGCAGGTCGGATCTGATTCACACCCGATAAGCACTGCAGACCCATTTTATCAATAGAAACTTCAATTAGCCGTTACAGGCTCATCCGACCTCTGTTTTTGGCATGTAAATAGCCATTTTGAAGCTCTTGACGAGCACTAAAGTATTACAGGCACTAGATATTATAAAATAGTAGTTAGTTGACATAAAAAAGATATTGAAGTGTTTATTTACTATGGTTATGTGTACCTTTATATGTGTCCGCTTCATCAATATTTATTATATTGCTTATATTGTTCTAGCATGATGGATATTGATGTTTATTACAGTAGATAACACACAGATATAGATATATACATGTTCAAAATTAAAAAATTATAAAGAGCTTATTTAATTATGTATATAGTTTATGCGGACAATAGCTGGCCCAAAGGAAGACTATTGTTTGGCCGAATTATATACGGTGTCAGATGCTTGATGTGGGTAATGCAAGTGGAGAATAATTGGCCCAAAAGAAGGTTGTCACACTATAGGCCCATATTGCATTACCCTCATCAACTAGTCCGATGGCGGAATAAGAATCCAAATGCGTAAATTTGTGCGACCCATGCTTGTGGCAATCGACCCAAAGGAGGGCCATCATTATGACCGGGTTATTACATATATTATATGGTCAATATATATAACTTAAACTTTGGGACCAATCCTATAAAGGGACAGTCAGCCAAAAGGAAGGCTGTTCTCTTACATAGAACCTAAACTTTAGGGTATTTATATTGGGACAGTATAGTGTTGACATATAGAGACATAACTTGTTCTGAAAATTTGGCCGACAGCTCTATCAGTTAAACTGGTTGCATTTTCTAAAATTCATTTTTTATGACTATTACAATAGAATTTTGTTAAATGTAATGTTTATGTTAAATTGATCAAAAATTGTACACTTATGTAATCTAAATTGAATGATATAAACTTTAAGTAGTGTGAGACCATGTAAAAGATCATTCTTGAATTCATGGATCTAGACTACACCTTAAGGACTGATAGACCTCTACTATCACTAACAAAAATTCAGTAAAAAAAAAGGCCAATTATGATAAGTGGGAGAGGTCTTACAGGATGTGTCTAATGGTCACAAAGCACACTATTTTTTATAATGATTAGGGGTTTTATCTCAGTGCTGAAGTAGCCTACCAGTTTATTAAATCGGATAAAGTTGAGGCCAACACGCATCTTAGCAAGCTGATAAAAATGTGCAACGACAAAGAAAACATAAGGGAGTACATTATGAAAATGTCCAATCTTGTTTCTAAATTAAATGTATTGAAATTGTAACTCTCTGAAGAGATCTAGTGCATTTCATTCTAATCCCTTTTCTTATAAAGTATAACCTTTTTGCAGATTATTTATAACGCTAAAAGGGAAAAGTGGAGTCTCACTGAGCTCATTAGTCACTTTGTCCAGAAAGAAGAGAGATTGAAATAAGAAAAGACTGACAGTGCTCACTTAGCATCCAAAATAACACTTCTAATAAGAAAAAGAAAAGTGTAATTAAAGGGAGGAACATAAAAATTACTACAGTTGCTGATCGTAAGTGGCAAAAGTGTAAGAGAAGAAGCCTAAGATTATTGCATGCTTCTTTTGCAAGAAAGTAAGCCACCTCAAGTAGGATTGCATAAAGTATCAGAAATGACTATTTAGCGGGCATATCTCATATTTATGTTCGTTTCAAAATTAATCTAGCTTTAATGCCACTTCATACATGGTGGATAGATAATTCACATAAGCGATTCAACGCGGAACTTCCAAACCCAAAGGAGGCCCAACCCAGTTGAGCGATACATATCTATGGGTGATGGAAATAAACTTGCAATTGAGGCTGTTGGAGTTTGTAGCCTTAGATTAGATTTTAGTTTTTGTTTTAGATTGGATGAGACTTTATATGTACTGTCCTTTTAAGTAGAATCGTATTTCTATTTCATTATTAGACAGATCTGTTTTTTTTACTGTCATTCCTGATAATGAAATACTTAATCTACTTTTCAAATCTAAAGATGTTGGTACTAGAATTCTGATTGATGGTTATATAAATTGAAACTTCATGCTTCATATCCTGAATCTTTATATGTGAATAGCCTAAGCACTAAGCGAATATTATTTAAAGAAATATTAGAAAGTTTAGTGCTAGGCAGAGTTTAGGTTCTTGGATTTGGTGTATAAAGATATTTGTGGTCCATTCCCTACAACTTCTTGGAATGGTTACGGATATTTCATCACTTTTATAGACGATTACTCTCGTTATGAGTACCAATACTTGTTACATGAGAAATCCCAATCACTAGACATGTTTAAAATCTATAAAGCTGAAGTTGAAAATCAACTGAATAGAAAGAAAAAGCTGTTAGAACTGATCGTGGTGGTGAGTAATATGACAGATAGACAGATCAGGTAGATATCCAGAACCATTTGCCAATTTCTAAAAGAGTGTGGCGTTGTCACTTAGTACACCATGCCAGAGACACTTTGTCAAAATGTATTACTAAGAGATAAAATCACACACTAAAGGACATAGTTAGAAGTATGATAACCCACACTACTCTATCAGAGTCAATATAGAGTGAAGCCTTAAAGACGGTTATCTACCTCCTTAATAAAGTACCTAGTAAAATAGTGACTAAGACCCCATATAAGTTATGAACTGAGAAATCTCTCAGTATTAGGCATCTACATGTTTGAGGTTGTCTAATAGACTGAGAAGAAGCTGGACTCAAGAGCAATTAGCTGTTTATTCGTAGGGTATACTGAGGTATAAAGACTTTAGGTTTTAATGTCCCTCCACTAAGAACATAAAGACGGATAATGCTAAATTTTTTGAGGATATTCGAAATAGTGGGAGTCAACAATATAAAAATTTCACATTAGAGAAAGAACATATTGTTATACCCATGACAACTGTTCCAAATGATAAAGTAGTTGTTCCACTTCAGAATGAAAATATAGTTGTACCCTTACAAGGTACAAATACTGTTCATCCTGAAGTAGATCCTGCTGATGAGGTAGACCCTGAAAATTCTCAACCACAAGTGCCTAGGAGATTAACTAGGGAGAGGAGATCAGCCATTGCAGATGACTATATAGTTTATCTCCATAAGTATAAGTTTGACATAGGGCTAGAGGATGACCCCACATCCTTGAATGAGGCCAAACTCAGCATTCACTCCACTAAGTGGTCAAAGGCCATGAAAGATGAGTAAAAATTCATAAAGGACAATAATGTTTGGGATTTAGTAAAGTTGCTTAAAGGAAAGAAACTGATTGGTTGTAAATGAGTATTCAAAATCAAGCGGGATTCGGAAGGTAATGTCGAAAGGTATAAGACACATCTTGTTACAAAGGGATCCACTCAAAGAGATGATATTGACTATACGGAGACTTTTTCTCCAGTTCTCATGAAAAATTCCTTTAGAATTATCATGACACTAGTGACTCATTTCGACCTGGAGTTCACCAAATGGATGTTAAGATTTCCTTCCTTAATGGTAGCATTGAGGAAGAAATTTGTATGGTGCATGCAAAAAGTTTTAAAATAAAAGTTTCATAATATTTGGTTTGCATTAAAGAAATTCATTTATGGTCTAGAATAAGTATCTCGTCAATGATATTTGATATTTGATCAAGTAATATCCGATTTTGGTTTTAAGAAGATTGCAGATGATCAATGTATTTACCATAAATTTAAAGAGATTATACTTATATTTCTTATACTACATGTGAATGACATTCTACTAACAAGTACCGATGTAGTTCTTTTACTTGAGACTAAGAGTTTTCTCTAAAAGAACTTTGAGATGAAAGATCTTAGAGAAGCATCTTTTGTGATAGGCATTCAGATTCAATGTGACAGGACGTGTGGAATATTAAGTTTATCACAAAACGCCTATATCAATAAGGTGCTAGATAGATGTGATATGAAGAATTACTCTAGGGTAGATAAGTTGAGTCTACTCTAATGTCTCAAGAACAATATACAGAAAAACTAAATGAAAGACATTTCATATGTATTGACGATTGGAAGTCTGATGTATGCTCAAGTTTGTACCCGTCCCGACATAGCATATACCATCGAGAAACTTGGCAGATACTTGATCAATCCTGGGATTGATCACTGGAAGACTGTCAAGAAGGTAATGCGATATATACAGAAGACTATATGAAATCTGATCAATTGTAGCTGATCGGATACACAGATTCAGATTATGCTGGATATATAGACAATAGGAAGTCCACTTCAGGTTATATTTTTCTGATTATAGGAAGATGGTGAATTTAGTCGAGAGGCCATTACAACTACACTGTGACAATAAGAGTTATAAAGCTCTACTGCAATTGACAAGAATTCAGCAAAGTCGAAACATATTGACATCAAGTTTCTTGTCATCAATGATAAAATTCAGAATCATATTGTATCTGTTGATAGATTAGTACTATTTTTAACATTACAGAGCCACTCATTAAAGTACTTTCACCTAAAGTCTTCTTAGAGCATATTGCTCACATGGGAATGGTTAGTCATGATGATATCCTGGTTTAGTAGTAGTGAAATTTCATGTAACAGATATTATTTCAGAGTGCACTTTATGTATATTTACTGATTCCGATAATAAAGTTATAACTTCTTTGTGTAAAGTCTACTTTAGCGCATTTACGCTTTTTGAAGCAGCTAGACTTGTTGGAGTCATAAAGTTAGACTCATTGGAGTCACATGGCTAGACTCGTTGGAGTCATTAAGTACAAATCAGTTGAAATTGTACCTTATTTGATCAGAAGACGTTTTCATGCCACACATTCACATTTGATCTATATTGTTAAGAGTTCTGAAACTTGTGATGCGGAAGGTCCTACCTTGATTATACAGAAGGTAATGACTGTCATGTTCGGTGGTAGGACACTTAATGAACCAGATTATTTTGAAACGTTGTTTGTTGGCTTTTAAAGTTTTAACGTCATAAAGTTATGCATAATATCTATTTAGTATGACTTGCTTGACCCAAGTGGGAGATTGTTAGACTTATTATGTTTTAAAGTCTAATTTATTTTGGGCCTAATCAAGTCAATTGGATATTTGAACCCGCCCACTTAGATTTATGATGAGTTGAATTAGAGTTCCTTGATGCTATATATATCATGGGTAGAGTTCCCTCTCCACCACAATGACCATCTCTCTTTTGGAGGCCTCTCATCTCCTCTAAGAATTAAGAAGAGAACTTGGTGGCTAGAGAGAAGAATTCTCTCCCTCAACTCTGGAGTTTTCAAGATCGTGCAATCTTCGACATCCTTTTCGTGATGGATCAGGTATGCTTAAAATCTTCTTCCCTTTGATCATGATTAAGAGGCTATGTATGTATGAGATTTTGTATGGAATAAAATTAGATCTAACAATCCGAATTTAGTGACACCTTTCTTCTTCTTCTTCTTTAATTGATTATGGAGCAACACTTCACTCATTTCTTTAAATATCCAACTCTAACACATATGTGCAACCCCTAGGATACGGATGCATAAAGCTCAACTCAACATAGGCGAACATGTGTGTATAGACTTCTGTCCTTCCAAAAGGATTTGAGCCCGAATCCTTCCAACTCAAATAAAACCCTCCGATATTCGAATATAAGATCCACTTCATTGAAGTTGATCTATATTATTTCAAGTATCTATAAACCAAAAATCAAATGTTTTGAATACTTTTTGCCTATCCATCAAGCGGCGCAAAATGGACGGCTGAAAGTAGTGAGTTGGTTAGATCTATATCTTTAGACATACAAATTCTCGATCTGGCCATTTGATTGTGATCTAAACATTTAAAAAACCCTACAAACCAATTTTTGTTAGGTTTCAAATGTTCTACATCGTTAAACTAACCAATTCACTATTTAGGCCGTCTGTTATTTCTCCATTTGATGCATAGGCAAAATGTATTCAAAACACTTGATTTTTGATTTATATATACTTGAAATAATATAGATCAACTTTAACGGAGTGGATCTTGTATTCAAATGTCAGATGTTACTATTTGAGTGGGAAGGGTTCAGCCTCAAATTCTTTTGAAAAGACACAAGTCTCTCTCTCTCTCTCTCTCTCTCTCTCTCTCTCTATATATATATATATATATATATATATATATATATATATATATATATATTGGCAAAGTTACAATACACATAAGTGTAACTAAGTTAAATTACAAACACCTCTTTCTATCACACAAAAAATATTTTTTAAACACCTTGTGGGGACCAATCACATAAAATTTTATTTGTATCTCATCAAGCAAAATTTTTGTGTGGTGGAAAGAGGTGAGTGTAACTTAACTTAGTTACACCTAGGTTAATTGTAACATTACCCTACACACACTCTCTCTAAGGCTCTAGAAGCAAAGAAGTAATAGATAAACAATGGTTTTTCTTCCACTTACGGCATTAAAATAACCAATTTTTTTTTTCCCCATATTTTTCGCACTTGTTTAGTAAGCTAGTGGTGGGGTTAGGAGTAGTGACATAAGATTTCCATCTTATCAAGCCACCTGATTTGTAAAGAATAGGTTCAGATGAGGGGGAATTGCCTTTGGATTTGTTAATTATTGGGGTCACCTCAGTGACATAAGCCCAAGTGTGGAATCAACACAAAGCATTTGCTAGTTAATTAATTTTTTTTAGTGACTGCCATATCAGTACTGGCATTTAGCTTGTAAGTGGCATTTGCTGGAATCTCATGACACCCCAAATAAAGCACAAGAAGCAAAGAGTGGGGCATTTGCTCTTGCGTGGACAATCATCAATCATCACTACTTGATACTATATGAATATTATGCTACTTACGTGTGCCTCATGCATGCATATCTATGTGCATCTATGTCAGTGGATAATCGCCGTGTAGCTGGCGTCTCCACCCCATCGAGCATAAGAATCTACCGATTTAACTTTATGGATTGAAGTCTTATACAAACTCTTACAATGAGCGAAATTTCAGAAACTTTTGGAAGTTTATCAAAAATGATATAACTTCCCTCTATTTGATTCCCCAATCTTTTGTGGGAAGTACCAGAACAAGAAATTCCCCCAAATTAAAAGGGTTACTAGGTTAGCTTCTGTCTCAAGTGTTTACTGTTACGGGAGTGAGAGGAAAATAGAAAGCGAGAAAACTCATTTCTCGCTTCTCTTGTTTATTTTGAACTGAAAATAAGAAATGAAAAAACTCATTTTTCTTTTTCCTTTTACAACTCTCTTTTATGCTACCATTTTCTCATTTTCAGGATGCTACAGTTAATTTTGTGCTCATATAAATCCCTTTTGTGATAAGTTGTAATTTAATGCATTAAATTTTAATGTCATATAAATTTTACTTGCAGTCTAATTACCGTTTAAAAAGATTACTTCAGAAATAATATATAATTTAATATTATTTTGTGATTAACTTTTTCATTTTCACTTTTATATTACTAATCAAATACCGAAAAGCACAATATACTTTTTCACTTACATATTACAATTAAATACCGAAAAACTTATTTTTACAAATCTCAATTTCTTACTACACTTTTACATTTTTTCATTTCTCATTTCTCATTTTCCTCTCACTTCTATGAATCCAAACGCACCCTATATCACAACAAACTGAATCATGATTATGCTGCCAGACAAAGAAGCCATCAGATTAATAGAACTTTAAAGCCTTTCTAAAGTTTCAACCTACCTAAATGCCAACTGCTCCAGGAAGCTCAACTTTTGTTTGAGGCACTTTGCAGTGTCGAATCTGTTGTGCGTCAAAAACCGTTGGAGAATACGCTTATCAAATTATGATGTGCGCTATGTGCAAAAATATGTTCGATTAGAGCATCGATGAATTGACTTGACTGTGAACTACAGTTAGATGTCACTGGATATAAGCCAAACTTTAACCCACAAATTCATCTGGTTCCTGGTTTGGCTTTACATCTCTGGAGGAGTTTAAAGAAAATTCTGATTCTAATTCTGTTTCTGATATGGTGGGTTAGC
This sequence comes from Agave tequilana, assembly GCA_038442645.1. Lineage (NCBI taxonomy): Eukaryota > Viridiplantae > Streptophyta > Magnoliopsida > Asparagales > Asparagaceae > Agave > Agave tequilana. The sequence continues at coordinate 56,870 of JAVJIF010019092.1, read as the reverse complement.
TAGGTAAGAAATTTACAGCAGAACTTACCTTTATGCTTCGTATTATTGTAATGAGAGACACTGAGGACCTGACAGATTGATTATCGCAGTGGTGTGACTACATAATGTTAGATGTTTTGTACAAAATTGTTTTTTTCAAAATATGAATGAGTTTTCAAACTATATATATATATATATATATATATATATATATATATATATATATATATATATATATATATTACATGTATACATATATTTCAATAAATTTAAATAACTCATTGGTAAAACTTTATTTTTCCACACTAAAGGTCATATATTCAGAGAATATATTTTATCTAATTTCCCATAAAGACAAATTACTGGTGCTGGGTCTGGTTAATGCAGTCAAGACAATGTAATTAAGTTACGCTTCATTAAGCGTCCTACCCGCATAGTAAATCACGTGTTGCCTATTATCAACTCGCTGTCTTAGGATAACACTTATGGAATAATCAGAGGCATCACACATGATTTCAACGGGTCTAATCCAATCAGGTGCTGATATTATCGGTACAGAGACAAGTTTTTATTTTAGCTCCTACCAAGCTTGCAGACATCCATCCTCAAAGTGGAATGACACATCTTTTCCGAAAAGATTAGTTAAAAATCTAGCAATTTTGCTAAACTCTTTAATAAACCTTCTGTAAAAACTAGCGTGCCCTAAGAAAGATCTAATGTCTTTTAAGCATTTAGGTTCAGAGAGTTTTGCTATCACCTCTACTTTGGATTTGTCAATCTCAATTCCTCTACTCGAAATCTCATGCCCTAGAATGATTCCGTGTTTGACCATGAAATGACGCTTTTTCTAGTTAAGTGTCAAGTTCTTTTTCATGCATCTTTGTAAGACCAATTTGAGATGATGCAGGCATTGGTCAAAGGAATCTCCATATATCGAAAAAATCATCCATAAAAATCTCCAAAAATCTTTCTACCATGTCCGAGAAAAGACCTTTTATGCCATTAATTACAAACCTTATGGCTTTCCTATAAATAGGCCTTACCCCTTAACAGTCCATTATCTAGACTGTTTTTCTTTGCGAGTATACGCTCTGAAGGACTTCGTCTTGATTTGTCTATCTTCCCTTCAAGGGCATGTGTTCTAATGAACAGCAAGAACTCAAAACTTTCATGCTTTCCTTCAATCTTCTCTGAAGATTATCACTGCCAAGTGATTTCAAGATCAAAAAGCATTACTTTAAGGGCCTTTACGGCCGCGCCTTGATGACTAAAGTCCAACTTCTAGAGAATTCTTACGCGAGTAGGAACTATTTGTCGTCATGAAATACTCAATCCCCCTGACGTTCTGTTTTCCCATCCATTGAAGAGATTCGCTCTCTTGATCTCCTCTTGAAATCTAATTGATGTGCCCGTGTTTGGTAGACGCGTCTTTCTGACTTCTTGATGATTCACAAGCTTATTGACTTTAAACTCTAAGTCGCAAGTTCCTCAAATGCGAGTGTGATAAATCCTGTGTTTGGATTTTGAAACGCGAACTTTGTATATGAAACTCGCGTTTAGGGTTCTTGACTTAGAGAATTTTAAGTCTGCGCTTTTGAACCTTCTGGACGCGGATGTGGCAACCTCTGTGTCTCAGACGTGAGTGTGGCGAACTCTGTGTCTTGAAGTTACCTCAGGCAGTTTTTAAGACCCGCGTCTGTATTTTTGATTTATGCTTCGCATCTTCACATCTTGTATGCAAGTCTAAAATCAGACTGCGTTCGGATCCAGATTCTCTGCATTGGTTAACTTCGCGTCTGGAGTTCATGACTTCAGTCTTGCATTTACACCTCAGATTTTCTATTCCTGTCTTCGTAGAATTTTAACCTTTTAGTTTTTACTTCTTGTAGATTCTGGCAGCCTCAATCAGTCTTCTGCGTCTTCCTGGGCTCATGGGAGAATATTTTGACCAGCTAGCTTGTTCTATTGGCGAGCACTCGGGGAGTCAGAGCTCCTGTTCATGGGCAAGCTTGGTTCATGGGAGACTATTTGGACCAGCCGGACCGTTCAAACTCTTGGAAAGTCAGAGCTCCTGTCCATGGGCGAGGAGGATTCGCGCAGTTACTGATATCCGTCAAGACCTTATTGGACATGAGGCACCAGCAATGTCCCGGGTTCGTCATGGTCACAGTGGGTATGGTGGTGGGTATGACGGTTTTGAAGGTCACAGGAAAGAAGACGTCACCGGTAAGGTCTCAGATCCTTCCTTTACCAATTTTGATCAAGGAAGATCCTACTTTCTGGTGACAAAATCTGCCATTAAGTGAAGGATTACGGCCCACACCAGTTGGTCGGGTGGAATCAGAATGCTCCCCTGCATTTCGACCTCGAGAAACACCATTGTTCTTAGTTAGCGATAAGCTTCTTTAATGTTTACATCTGCATCTTGATGTAACCAGCACTCGATCGGCTCAACACTGATCAACTGTGATATGATTCAGTGGAGGAGGAGAGGAACCTTTCTTCGGCGTTCTTCTAAACATCTTGGATCTGCAGATGTTTTAAGGAGTGAGTGCAACCTTTCATTGAGCGAGAGGAACTTCGTTATACTCCTTTGTTATAACACTCAATCTTGTTGTTTAAGTGAGCGTCTTGTATCACTTTCATATGTTTGACTATCAATAAAAGTAACACTTTTTTTTGTCTTCCTATATGTCTTGAATTCCTTTTTGTATTGAAAATTAGACAAATAGAAGTAGGAACTCTTGACTTGCTAGAAATGCGATAATTAACTTAACAAGTCAAAGTTGGGAAAAATTTCATTTCAAGAATTTAAAATTACTGTCAGAGGTGTGATATTAACTTGACAGGAATCTGAGCTAGAGGTGTGATATTAACTTGGCTCAACGGGAATTTCAGCTTCATTTGGAAAAACAGAAAACATCACTGTCAAAGGTGTAATGTTAAACTTGACAGTGAAGATAATGCTAGGGGTGTAATTTTGAACCTGACATTAGTCATCTCGACTTCAATACGGAAGTTCGAGGGAAAGTCATTGTCATAGGTGTATTGTTAAACTTAACAATGAACTGGACGCTAGAGGTGCGATGTTAAACTTAGCATCACTCATCTCAGCTTCGATATGGAAGCCTGAGGAAAAATGACTGTCGGAGGTTTAATTTTGAACTTGGCATCAACTTAATCACTATTAGAGGTGTAATGTTAAACTTAACTGTAATTTGTCAGAGGTGTAATGTTAACATGACAGGAGTTGATTTGCGATATGAGCAGTTTTGAGGACTTGTCATTCTATTGATGAGAATTGGCAAATGAAGTCTGAAATGTCAGGGGTGTAAATTGAACTTGACAAAAATTGGTTTGCGATAGGAGCAATTTTGAGGACTTGCCACTCTATTGATGAGAATTGACAAGTAAAATTTGGAATGTCAAAGGTGTAGTGTTAACTTAACAAATTTGAAGACTTGTGACTCCATGTAGAGGAGAGACAAGTGAAGTTTGTAATAGCTGGAGAGTATTGAAAATTTTCATTATTAGAGGTGTGATATTAAACTTAACAATGATTGTGTTTGTGGACCTACCACTCTATGAAAGAGAATTGGTAGTGGACTTTTGATAGAAAAACAAAATGAATTGTCAGAGGTATAATATTAACGTGATAATCATTAATTTCCTGGGGACATGGGAGGTTCGCCGTTAGAGGTATAATATCAACATAACAGCTGAGATTTTTTTTATGAGTTTCGTTATCAGAGATTTAATATTAACTTGACTGAATCCACTGGAGATCGAGAAATCTGGTTTGTCAGAGGTTTACTGTTAACGTGATAGGTCCCAACTCATTTCATTAAGAAGATGAACACAGGTATTTTTGTGACCCTACCATTCTATGAAAGAGAATTGGTAAAAGATTTTGGAGGAGAGGATGGGACCAAGTCCTTTACGATTTTTTAGCAAACCCTCAGTTATCAACGGATTAGGTGTGCCTTTACCAACTACTGTTTAAGTTGGGCTAGCCATGCTATTCCCCTCAGCATGATGAGTTATCGAAAACTTATGTTGGACATAACAGCCAATATTTTCCTCTATCCTTAGCCATTAGAGGCGTCGGATGTCCATAGGTACACTAGAGAAGAGTAACAAAGCTAAAACCGAAGTCTTGCACTTTGTTTCTTCTTCAATATTTACATCATGCATTATGATGTAACTAGTGCTCGATCGGCTCGACATTGATCGACCGTGATATGATCCGGTAGAGGAAGAAAAAGAAACTCTTCTTTGGCGTTCTTCCAAACATCTCAGATCTGGTATTTTAATCAGTGGTGTAGTATTAACTTGGTCAAGAGAAGAATGCTATCAAGGATAGTATTTCTTCAAGAATCTGTCGTTTATCGGCATCATAAGCATATCATCGTCTGGGGTTATAAGACGGTATGCTCTATTTGAGTAGACCGACTCTACTACGAATGGTCCTTCCTATTTAGGCTGAAATTTTCTTTTTGTCTTATGTGTCTTTACCATTAGTCTTCTGACGGCTAAGATAAGGTCACCTTTCTTGAAAGTCGGCTCCTTGACTTTCTTGTTGAAGGCTCTAGTAATTCGAGCTTGATAGAGCTCTATTTGCTGTTGAGTTTGTAGGCGTTTGTCGTTCAAGGCCTCCAGTTCTTAGAGTCGCAGTCGATACTTCTCCTCATTTGTCATCTCTGCTGTCAAGGAGACGCGTAGAGATGGGATTTAGATTTCTAATTTGAGTACAGCTTCACACCCATATACGAAGAAGAATGATGGAGCTTTTGTTGGGGTTCAAACTGTCGTGCGATAGGCCCATAAGCATTCACCTAATTTGTCGTCCCAGTCGCGTTAGTTTTTCGAGACGAATTTCTTGAAAAGTTTTCTAATAGTTTTGTTGAAAGCTTCTGCAAGGCCGTTAGCGGCTAGATAGTATGCCGTTGAAGACACGCTCTGGACTCTGAACTTGTTGTAGAACCTTTGAAAGGCTTGGCTGACGAACTGAGCCCAATGTCATGAACGATCCATTGTGGCACACCAAAACGGTAAATGACGTGATCTTTAACGAATTTGATCACGTCAGATGCCTTTACCTCTCTCAAAGGAATAGCTTCAGTCCATTTAGAGAAATAGTCAGTTATAACTAAGATGAACTGATGTCCTTTGGATGAAAGTGGGCTGATAGGGCCAACCACGTCCATTCCCCACATCTCAAATAGCCAGGTTGAAAGTTGTAGAGCGAAGATGTCATGGTGCTTGATGGATGAAGTCACCATGGACCTAACATGTGTGACATCATTTGGCGTAAGCGATGGCATCGGAGATCATCTTTGGCCAGTAATACCCCAGTCTTTGGAGTCGATCCCCAAGCTTCGGGCCAGGCTGATGAGCTTCACACATGCCATCATGCGCTTCTTTGAGTACTTCTTGTATCTCCTTCTGTGACAGACAGCGGTGGAGGATCCCATCATGCGATTGGCGATACAGTGTTCGCGTGATCGCATTATAGTAAAATTTGGAGGCTTTCCTTCTAATGGCAGCTGCCTCTTTGGGAGTGTTTATCATATACGCAAAGGCTTCCTTCTCTATAGAAGAGTTTGAGGCCTGCGATTCTGCAATGGCGGAGTGTGATTCACTTACTTCAATGTCCCGGGATAGGGCTCTATAGTTGACCAGGGCTACCGCACCAATCCGAGTGCGAGTATGCCGGTATACTCCTTCTGGTTCTGTATCAAACTTGTCAGAGCTGACTGCCGGTTATTTTTCTTTACTTTTACTTGCTATGTTTGTAGTGACTTCAAGGTACTCCATGTCAGAGAAGGTTCCCCTTCTGTGGGAACGACGCCTTTTGGCTGATCGGGAGGTTGAGGTTAATCGTCTAAATACTGATTGCTTGCTTAGATGTGAGCTGCAATGACATTCAGAGAGCATTGCTGTGAGGAGCCGTTCACAGTAACAAGATGGAGCAATCTGATTAGCGCTCCTTTTCTTTGTCAAATAACCTCTTAAATCTGTCGGAAGGGGATCAAAGAGATTAGCCTCGGTTTTCGAGAACTTTTCAGCTTTTGAGAACCATCCTTGCATCACGAATCTGAGATGCTGGGTTTCTGAGACGCGGAGCTTACATTCTGAAAACAAACGCGGCTCTCGCGTTTTGGCTTTAAAACACGGGTCTCGCGCCTCTGCTGAGAAGAGACGCAGACCTTGTGCTGTTAATTGTCGTATTTGGTTAGCGACAGTTGAGACACACGAACTTTCTCAATTCCGTGTTTGGTTGTGGAGATGCGGGTCTCGTGTCTCTGAGGAGAGGCACAGACCTCGCGCTGCTGAACGTCGCGTTTGGGAAGTAAAGCTTCAGAAATGCAAGCCTTGTGGGCTTCGCGTTTAGGTCTCCAAACGCGGACTTCGCGCGTCTAACGTAGTTCATAAGAGGCGAGCCTGAGTCTTGCGTTCTGTATCTGTTGGACAGATTGCTGGACAAATAGTTGTTCCAGCTTCTTGCATCTGTAGTTGACGCGCGCGTCATCTCTATGTCGTTCAGCGTTCCGGTTACGCCGTACGGGTTATTGGGAACCCCTAGTAGCCTAGAGCTGAGGAAGAGGACAGACGTGGGCAGGCTGAAGGCCAATAATGTGGGCCTTGCGGGTCTCCTTGGAGACGTTGACGTGGGCCTTACATATGATACAGCCAGCCATGATGTTCTCTGCGCAGACCGCATTCAAGGAAGCCTTTGAAGGGACCTGAGAGCAGATCTCTGAGGAGACTTTGTGGTACTGCCACGCCCTAGGGCTCTTGGAGCGGGAAGAGAGAAACTCTTCATACTTTGCCTGGTCGAACTCCACGACAAGTGATTCGATCGTTTTTCCCTGTAGGTGACGTCACCTTACGCCACGACTTGTTCATCAGTGGAGAAAGTAGTTCCCAGCGGTGTCGCCATCTCTTGTTTGGTAGAGAAAATTGAGGGCGTGTAAATTCTTTATTTGATTGTAAAGAAAGTTACAACGGATCAATAATCTGATTACAAGAGAGGGAAGATATTCAACCTCAAATCTTCTCATTATTTAGTGATAGGTTCTTGATGTAGCGATGGAAAGTGAATCTTGTTTTTCGTTGACCGGGTGAACGTCACGATCTCTTGGGAATCTTTCCTTTATACGGTGGACGAAGTAACACAGTTTCTTTCTAACAAAAATAAAGAGACTTTAGGTAAGAACAAACTTGAACTCAGCAAGTTGTTAGAAGAGTTTTTCTCTTTTGTATTTCTCAACTGGAGATTTTGGTCTTTCTATGACTTACAACAAAAGTTCTTCTAACTAAAACTCTCGACCCCTCTTTCATAGCAGACTGGGCTATTTATAAGGGTTTCATGGGGTAAAATTATCCCCTAAAAACCCTCCATAATGGGGGTTAACTCCCTCATTACGTGGGCAGTAATTGACCCAGTAATGAGGGCAGTTATAACAGCGACACACAGTTCCTCTGTAGTTGAAACGCGAGCTTTGAGCCTCGCGTTTAGCCGTTGAGGTAACGCTTGAGCTTCGTATTTGGTTGAAATGTGAGTTTCAAGTTCTGCATGGAGCTTTATGTGAGACACGGGCTTCGGGCCCTGCGTCTTGGTCATTGCGGTAAAGCAGAGATGCAGGTTTCGACCCTCGCGTCTAGGGGTTGTGGTGATGCTGAGGCGCGAGTTTCAAGCTCCGCGTTTTGGTCATCGTAGTGATGTTGAGACACGGGTTTCACCTCTCGCGTCTTGGTGCTATATTAGTGGCTTACGTCTGGAGTCTGGATTCTGCTTTCTGATGACTTGTTCTCAGTGATTTTTGAACAGTCTACACCTATCCCTCTTGTGTAGAGGTGATTGTGTTTGAGCTTTGACTTTGTGCCTATCCCTCTTGTGTGGAGGTGATGTTTGAGCTTTGGCTTTGTGCCTATCCCTCTTGTTTAGAGGTGATTGTGTTTGAGAGAGGAGTAGTGTACTCCAAGTGTAGAGTTGTAATTCCTCAATGGAGGTCCCTTTGTGGAAGGTCCTGTGTGGACGCAGTGGAAATCCTTCTATGTGAAGGCGGGGACGTAAAGCAGTGGCTCGAAGCTCGAAACATATCTTAATGTTTGCATTTGATCCATTATCTCTCAACTCTATCTCTCTTATATCTTGCATTATTTTATATTGTACATATTCATATGCTAGATATAGTTTGTGTGTGCCCACACTTGTGTTGAACCAAGAGAGCTTCATATACAACCTCAACTCTTATTCTAGAGAATCTCGAGGGGTTAGTCCAAAGCCCTTCACTGAAAATTCGTCTACACTCTTTGGTTACACATAGTGTGTTGCAATTGAGCTTTATATTCTGCATCATTTGTCTTAATTAGCTAGTACACCTATTCACCTTCCCTCTAGGTGTTTTTCAACAACAAATATCGAACCTTTTCCAGTAAGGAGCGGTTGATTTTCTTAATTAACTCATATATTCCATTTATGAAGTGAGTACTAATACCAGTGTTCTGGCCAAATTATAGGAATTGATTCTTCTATTTTTCAATATTACCAATTTGGGGCTCTTTATTTTTCCTACCAGTTTGTTTTTTCATCATTTCCTTCCACTCATCAGCATACCCAGGGCTTCAAATCTTTATCTCAAGGGATATATCCAACAGTGCCTAGATAAATTATCAATAAAAAGACAAAGTACCGAGGACCTCAAAGCGATGCGGTCTTGGCAGGTCCCCAACTACTTACGTGAACACAATCAAGATGACCTTCCGAGCGGTGAGTTGTAGTTCCAAATTTCACCTTTGTCTTCTTATCCAGAACGCCGTATTCACCCAATTCCATATTGCAGGTAGATATACCTTCCAATGATTTCTTCTTTACTAGAACTTGCAAGATTTTTCTCTTGTATGTCCCAGCCTCATATGCCAAACCTGTGTGCAATCACCATCTGAAGAAATAAAAGTCATCACTTTCCTGTAACCGTACTACCCTTCAAGTAGTAGAGGTTATTGCATCGGGCGCCCTTTAATACAATCATCGAGCCTCGAGTCATCTTGAGAACACCATCTCTAACATATACTCCATGACCCAATGCTTTCAAGGCACCAACTGAGATTAGATTCTTTTTCAATTGAGGTACATACGTCACTTCCTTCGGTTCCCATACCATCCCATTAAACATCTTTACACAGACTATACGATCACTTCCAGTTACATGCATGATCATTACCCATGACAACGGAACAACTATCTAGCTTCTCAAAGTTAGAAAACCAAACCTATTTGGCACACATGATAGGCAGCTCCTGTATCTAATATCCACACATAATTATTGACACTTATAAAAGATAAAACGCTCAAACAGCTTTTCGACTGGTCTGAACGACGTCTAACTTGTCGACATTTACAAAAGACAAGTCACAGATAAGTTGACGATCAGTTTTTACCCATCTCCGAGAGACAAATCAGCGACTTGGACTCTACTGATCTAGTGAAGTGGACAGTAAGCCAAGATTGTCTTTGAAGAGACCTAAGCAGGCCTAAGATGCTAAGTTAGCTCAACACTTAGCATCACATGAGACAAAAGGGATAGTCTCGACTGAGAGGCTAAGTTTGTCTAGATTCGCCTTGAAGCTCTCCACAGAGAGCTAACTTATAGCTTCGCCTGAAGCTGATTCTAACTTCGCTGGAAGCTTTCTTGATAGCTTCTCATGAAGCTTTTCATAGCTCCACAGAGAGCTAACTTACAGCTTCGCCTGAATCTAATTCTACCTTCTCCGGAAGATTTCTTGACAGCTTCTCATGAAGCTTTTCATAGCTCCATAGAGAGCTAACTTACAGTTTCGTCTGAAGCTAATTCTACCTTCTCCGAAAGCTAATTCTAGCTTCTCAGGAAGCTTCTTTCTAGCTTCTCATGAAGCTCTTCATAGCTCCAGAGAGCTAACTTACAGCTTCGCCTGAATCTAATTCTAGCTTCTCCGGAAGCTAATTCTAGCATCTCATGAAGCTTTCTTGATAGCTTCTCATGAAGCTTTTCATTAGCCCCACTGCGCGTCTTTTTAGGGTCATCTTTGACCAATCAAATTTCCAGATGAGATCATTGTGATCGAGATCAAATTTGACAGTTGTTTGACATGATCTCTTGACTCTCCCAATCAGGTAAGAAGATCAGGGGAGATCTCTCAATTAACTGGAGAGAATCAAGGGAGTATCCCTTATTAAGAGGAGCCAATCTTTTATGGTCATCTTTGACCAATCAAATCTCCAAATGAGATCATTGTGATCGAGATCAAATTTGATAGTTACACACATGATTTCTCATTAAGGGGAGATAATTAAGGGAATCATAACTCCCTATTGAGCCTATAAATAGCCCACTAGTAGGTTAGGCTCAGGGGCTTGAAAAGATTCAAGTCCAAGAGGCTTTTTGAAGAGCATAAGCTTCTTTGGTGGCTTCAAAGCATAAGCCAACAAGAGATCTACTCTCTTACTTCCAAGAATTCAGAGAATCAATTCTCTAATCCTACAAGGATAAATTCAGGGTGCTAATACCCTAAGATCTTCCTCCCTCTTAAGAAATCTCCGGAATCAGGCGAGAAGGAATTCCCAAGCGGAGGCAGTTCGAGAAGCAACAAGAGGGCTCTACCGATCCTCTGTTCTCCGATTCTCCAAACCAAGAGAGAAGGGAGTCTTATTAGGAGGCAGTTCGATCATCTGACTGATCACATCGTCAAAGGGATAAAGTGATCGCGCGCTGATCAGATTCCTACCGGCACACTTTCCCATAAATCTCAGAGAAGATCTACCTGTAATCTTCTTCTTGCAAAGAATTACTTGTAATTTAGCTCCTCGAGCTTTTTTTTTGTAAGTTTTCCCCTTTACAAAATCAATGGAAAACAAGATGGCGACTCCGCTGAGGAGTTGCATTCTCCACTGCTGAGAATCAAGTGTCGCAATGAGACAATCAGACCTTTGGGTCTATTGCTGAGACGCTGATCATTCATTTTGACCAAGAGAAGTTTGAACAACTTCTCTCTGGGGGTAGCACAAGCCCCTTACATGTGTGCAAGGAAGTCAGCGTAGCCAGAGCCCCTCTGGCTAACTCCTGGAAGCAAGTCTCTGTTGAGACAAATAAGGCTCTCTGCAAGCCTATTACTGTCTCCGGCGAGGCTAAACAGACTCTATGCGAGTCTAGCACAGTCTCAGTAGAGACTAACATAGCCCCCTCCAGCATATTAACACTGTGCGCAAAGTTATAAAAGTTCCTCGTGAACCTAAAACAGCCTTTGCTAAGGCTATGTGGATTGCAAAAGCTGTAGATAGATCTCTTGATTCAGCTTCCTGCGAAGCTAAAATAGTCTCTAACTACAAGACTATTTCAGCTCTTCACAGAGCTAAGCCACGCCTATCATGCGAAGATAAAGGTAAAATGCCCGCCTGCTTCGCTGAGGCCATTAGCCGCGAGGCTAGAACGGCGACTATGTCTTCGCCTAATTCAGGAGCAGTGATTCCTCGTGCCAACCTCGTTCTTCCGAGCGAAGTTACTGATAGCATGGCAGACACAACACCAGTACCCCAGGGTATGCGTGAAGTTCCCAGCCACCAAGTTAAAACTAAAGCACCTAGCGGTATTAACGACCTTCGCGAGCAGGCAACGAGCAAAGCATCGCAGCATGCTTCAAGCGTTAAGTTCGCTCTTTGCAGCGAAGCTGAGGGATCGTCCCTAGGTGCTGACAGTGGTGCTTATGCAGCTTCAGCGCCTAGGGGTGCTCCCAAAGTTCTTAACCGCGAAGCTAGGGCTAAAGCACTTGGTGCTAACAGCGAGGCTACTGCAGCCCCGCTTACATCATCAGCACCATTGGACAGTGCTAGGCTCGCCGCTAGCGACAAAACCAAAGCACTGAGTGCTAAAAACCTTGGCCGCGAGGTTAAAAATGAAGCACCACTGAGTGCTAACAGTGGGGCTATTTCACCTCGCTCACAAGAAGAACTCTGCGCAACAGAACTAAAACAGTAGCTTCTCCTTGCGAAGCTACTCTTTCAGGGGAAGCTATCCTAGCTTCGCCTATAGCCCAAAAGAAAGTCTTCAAGGCTAAGCCCAGGGTTTCTCAACCCAAGCAGGCTAACATCCAATTTCTCCGAGTCTCCATGTTGGATCAGTTGGACCCAGCTAATGCAGACTTGCGGGATTATTTGAGCAACAAGTGAAAACTCCACTCCGAAAAGCCAGTTTACATCTCGCCATCCCAGTGCGGACAAGTGAGGTGTCAACCTGTGACAGTACATTCCGTCCACTGTTGTTTGGGACCAATCCTCGCAACTTCTCCTCCAAGCCAGCAATCGGTGTTCGACCAATTGTCAGTCCAAACTTCTGAGAAGCTCAAGTCTCGAAAGAAGAAGACAGTGAAGGTGCCTCACCTCACAGCTGCCTTTGTCAATATGATAAGCAGAGGAAGGGATCTACTACGATCTCAAAGAAGGAAACAGGGGTTCCGCACTCCCTCATTCAGTTCTCCACGGCCCGACTATAGCCCCGGCTTAGGTCAGGTTCTAGTCAAACAAAAGGGTACCTTCCAATGTACAATACCCTGTAATCATGGATAAACTTCTTCCTCAGAAGCTATGTTGCCAGAACTATTGAGACACCAATTCCAATGGTCTGATGATGAAGAAGAAGTTAGCGGCTACGCTTCCTCCATCACCATCAACTCTGTGCAGGCAAGGTTTGTATCAGCCAACATGGCTGATAGCAACAGTGATGATGATCTCCGTCATCGCATGAAGGCGCAGGAGCAGACTTTCAAGGCCCAGCAAAAAGTCTTGGACAATATCCAGCAAGTATTGGCTCAACTCCTGACAAACTGGAACAATGATAACACAACCGGTAGTAATCACGAGAATGAGGAGAACAATAACGATGAACCTCCCAAGACTGATCATTCAAAGGAGGGGTCTTCAATCGATGCCAAAGTGATCAGAGCCATCCAGGCTCAGATCGCATCCCTAGCCCAAAGGGACGAACTGAAGAAAGTAGGGGCGGTCCGTCCTTACCCCTTGGAATGGATTCAGTCTCATATCCGCTAAAGTTTAAGCCGCCAACGTTGCACTTGTATGATGGCAAGAGCTCGCCAAATCAGCACATTTACTACTTTCGATCGCAAACTGGTAATGTAGTAGGTAATGATGCTTTCATGGCCAGACTGTTCATTGGCACCCTCAAGGGGATAGCCTTTGATTGGTTCAGGAGTCTCCCCACGAACTCCATCAATTTCTGGCTCGACTTGGAAACCCGATTCCTCTGCGGATTCTATGAGGATGATACCGAGGTGACCATGGGCATGCTTCTTTCGACAGTCCAGAAAGGAGGAGAATCTATACGGGATTACATAGAGAGATTTCACAATCTTTCTCTCATGTGCCATACAGGTATGTCTTTGCCTATGTTGCTTCAGACGTGTAGGCATAACTTCCTCGACAAAGTGGAAGTTCGCATGGGAACCGTCAAAGCCCACACTTGGAAGGAGCTTATTGAACAAGCCGAGATAGCTGAAAAATCAACTAAAAAGTTTGAGATCCCCAAAAGCAGGTAGGGAATCAACAATAAAATCTATGACACAGCTGAATCTTCTGATATATCAGCATTGAAATATATGGAGGAACGCGATCAAAGAAAGGTAACTCCAACAGGACTTCGGAGCATCAAAGACAATACTTCTTCAAAGATGAGCATGTGGTGACACTTTTCCACTTGCTCAACAAAGGCAATAAGCTCAAGTTGCCACAAGCTAGACGCCCAGACGAAGTGGGACTAATGAATGATCCCAACTATTATCTTTTCCATAGGATAGTTTATCATCCTACTTGTAGGTGCAATGTCCTTACAAAATCCAAGCGCTGATCGAAGCAGGTGTTTTGACTCTGAAGTCAGAACATAAAACGGCCACTGCCTAACTCCTATCCTTGAAGGGAGTATGGAGGTAGTCAACTCTACTTCCAAAAGCCATGGTCTTATTCCATCAACGGCTAAAGTAACAGGACTCAAGTCAGTTCAAAGCTAAAGGCAAGTCTTGCAATATCTCTCGCAGCAGATGATACAGCACAAGCCACTTCTCTCCGCAGTTCTGAAGAGGAGACAACCGATAGCCGACGGTACTAGGTCTGGCAAAGAACTTGCGACAGTACAATCAGACCCCGATGAGACACAACAGCCAACAACATCGGAAAACGTGCAGGGGGTTGGAATATGTCATTCCACCAACTAAATGAGAACAACCTTTCATAGTAGAGGCAGTCTACTCGAGTGGAGCTTATCGTCTAGCGAATCCAAATGGTGACACGCTCCTGATGCCAATCAATGACAGGTGCTATCTATGATCACGTTAACACTATACCTCTGATCAAAGAAGTACTATGCGTGATCATGTTAACATTACACCTCTGATCATCAAGTCGGACTCGTCTGACTGTTTCATCTCCTTAAGGAGTCCCTTTCCACAGGTGGAATCAATTTCAACCATCTCTGCATTCTTCTTTTGGCAAATCAATTCGGCTTCACGACAATCTTGAACGAGTCGAATTCATCGAAGAAGGTTCGTGATGCATCCTTGCAGGACCTTTCTAATGTTTTCACATTCATGTTCAGATTCGATGATCAGCTGTGACTGAAGTCTTGATTATGACGAACAAAAGTGAAACTCCACGAGGAATCTCGATTTACTCAATATATTTCCTGTGAAGTTTGTACTCCATATCTAGACACGAAGATCAGCTGAGAACCAAAGTCTTGATGAATGAAAGGTGACGCTCCACGAGAAATGTCGATCTACCTGACAAATTTCCCATGAAGTTTAGACTTAACTCTTTAATCCCCAGTGAGATTTTAGAGGTCACCAGTGGAATACAGAAATGTTCACTTTATGTGACACGATCTGAAGCCTTCGGTGAATAAGGCTAGAGGAAAACATTGGCTTCTAAGCCCAATAAAATCCTCAACAACTCATCATGCTGAGGGAAATAGCATGGCTAGCCCGACTCAAACGGTAGTTGGTGAAGGCATATCAAATCCATTGACAGTTGAGGATTTGCTAAAAATTCTAAGGGACCTATTCCCATTTGATTCCGCAGCTAAGGATAGAGGAAAACGTTGGCCTTTAAGCCCAACATAAGCCCTCGACAACTCGTCATGCTGAGGGGAATAGCATGGCTAGCCCGACTCAAACGATAGTTGGTAAAGGCATACCAAATCTGTTGACAGCTGAGGGTTTGCTAAAAATCCTAAGGGACCTATGCTTATTTGATTCCCTCTCCAAAATCACTTACCAATTCCCATCCATAGAATGGTAAGACCACATATAAAGGTATTCATATTCCTTGCAAAATGATGAGTCTAACCTATCATGTTAACACTAAATCTCTGATAGCAAGACTATAATCTACTCCCTAACAGATAAAACCAATATCCCCAGTGAATAAACCCCACTTGTCATTTCTTCAGCAGGACGACAGGTCCACTCGAATTATTGTTATGTTCAAGCACCTCTAACAGTAAATAAATCCTTGTCAAGTTAACATCACACCTCTGACAAATTGCTTTACAAATCCCCACGGAGTTCTTTTTGTCACGTTAACGATCACCTCTGACATGTAATCTCTCATGGGATTCATTTTCTAACTTCTCAACGAGTTTCTGGTAGACTCCCCTCAAAGTCTATTGTTTCCCACTCAATCCACAGTGGACTTTTCTGGTTGTCACGTTAATAATATACCTCTGACAATTTCTTTCAAATAGCATCCGAAGGAGATATCAAAATCCCCATGGAGTTTATAATTAAATCCTATTTCCCCTGATAGGGACTATTTTTTATCATTATGTCCAGTTCGTCACCTCTGAATTACAAAATTTTAAGCTTGGTGGATTCTCAATCGGTAACGTCCCTGTGACCTCTGAACCGACAGATAGCCAAGTCTCATCTTTCAGTCCAGTAGGGACTATTACTTTGTCATCATGTCCAGTTCGTCACCTCTGAATGACAAAATTTTGAGCTTCGTGGCTTCTCAATCGGTTACGTCCCTGCGACCTCTGAACCAACAGATAGCCAAGTCTCATCTTTCAGTCCAGTAGGGACTATTTCTTTGTCATCATGTCCAGTTCGTCACCTCTGAATGACAAAATTTTAATCTTGGTGGCTTCTCAATCGGTTACGTCCCTGCGACCTCTGAACCGACAGATAGCCAAGTCTCATCTTTTAGTCCAGTAGGAACTATTTCTTCGTTATCATGTCCAGTTCGTCACCTCTAAATGACAAAATTTGAGCTTGGTGGCTTCTCAATCGGTTACGTCCCTGCGACCTCTGAACTGACACATAGCCAAGTCTCATCTTTTAGTCCAGTAGGGACAATTTTTTTGTCATCATGTCCAGTTCATCACCTCTGAATGACAAATTTTGAGCTTGGTGGCTTCTCAATCAGTTACGTCCCTGCGACCTCTGAACCGATAGATAGTCAAGTCTCATCTTTCAATCCAGTAGGGACTATTTCTTTGTCATCATGTCCAGTTCGTCACCTCTGAATGACAAAATTTTGAGCTTGGTGGCTTCTCAATCGGTTACGTCCCTGCGACCTCTGAATCGACATATAGTCAAGTCTCATCTTTTAGTCAAGTATGGACTATTTCTTTGTCATCATATCCAGTTTGTCACCTCTGAATGATAAAATTTTGAGCTTGGTGGCTTCTCAATCGGTTATGTCCTTGCGACCTCTGAACTGATAGATAGCCAAGTCTCATCATTCAGTCCAGTAGGGACTATTTCTTTGTCATGATGTCCAGTTCGTCACCTCTGGATGACAAAATTTTGAGCTTGGTGGCTTCTCAATCGGTTACGTCCCTGCGAACTCTGAACCGACAGATAACTAAGTCTCATCTTTCAGTCCAGTAGGGACTATTTCTTTCTCATAATGTCCAGTTCTTCACCTCTAAATGACAAAATTTTGAGCTTGGTGGCTTCTCAATCGGTTACGTCCCTGCGACCTCTGAACGGACAGATAGCCAAGTCTCATCTTTCAGTCCAGTAGGGACTATTTCTTTCTCATTATGTCCAATTCGTCACCTTGAATGACAAAATTTTGAGCTTGGTGGCTTCTCAACCGGTTACGTCCCTGCGACCTCTGAACCGACAGATAGTCAAGTCTCATCTTTCAGTCCAGTAAGGACTATTTCTTTGTCATCATGTTCAGTTCGTCACCTCTGAATGACAAAATTTTGAGCTTGGTGGCTTCTCAATCGGTTACGTCCCTGCGACCTCTGAACCGACAGATAACCAAATCTCATCTTTCAATCCAGTAGGGACTATTTCTTTGTCATCATGTCCAGTTTGTCACCTTTGAATTGTTGGCTCAAAGGCCCATCACTCTAGTTTTGATGATGATCAACTCATGTAGTTATAGTACTAATGATCTTAGTCTCAGATTTGTGATCAAGATCTTAGTAGGTGTGTAGTTTCAACAAAGGATTTAAAGTGAAGTTTTGGAGTTAGCACGGTTTGATTCAAGAGCCTATGCATCAAGACCACATCAAGTACTCAAGAGGAGTCTAGCTCTTTGGATCAAGTTTGGACCAAGTCAAGATGATGCGAAGACTTCAAGTGAAGACCTTCAAGATCAAGACTTGTGTCTAGGTTTGTTTTTTATTAAGATTTTGTTTTAGATAAAATGTAAAGGATAGAATAGTTGGTGGATTGCTCAAGTATATCATATACACACACACACATACTCTTGATTTAGATGAGTTTTCATAAAAGGATTTTCATTTTGGAAAAATACTGGTTTGTTTTTTTGGAGTTTATTATATACATGTGTTTTTAACCAAAATCGTTTTAGTGCTTAATGTCAAAAATCATAGATATTTCATCATGTATGTGTAATGGATCATATCCATACACTCTATGCTTTAAAAGTGTATAAAATATCTTGTTTTTGTATTTATACAAGTTTATAGAAAACCGTATTTTCCTTTAGAAGTTTGGTTTCTAGAAAATACCGTTTTTGTTTTTAGCTAAAATTTCTAAGTTACAAAAATAATTCAAATTGTTTGTAACATGTCTTGATTTTACTCAAACATGTTTGATTATCAAGTATAATATTGAACCTATTTTTGTAGATTTTTTGTGAATTTATGGGATTTTAGTTTAGTCAAAATACCAAGTTTTTAATCCCTTAAATAACCTGTCCTGGCTTCTGCCGGTCGACTGGACCGGTCGATCGAGCTAGAAGTCGGTCGACCGACGTGCACAGAACGTGCACGCCAGTTTGGCTGGAGGACCGGTCGACCGACCTGGTCGACCGCCAGAGAGCTTCTGCTCTCTGGAAAGCCCCGGTCGACTGGGCTGGTCGACCGGCAGAGAGTATCTGCTCTCTGTTCCAGACCTTGGTCGACTGGGCCGGTCGACCGTTGGCCCAACGGTCAGATTTCTGATCATTGGCGGTCGACCGGGCCGGTCGACCGATAACAGTCAGAACTGCTGACTGGACCCCAACGGCTAGTTTCTCTTTGGCCTATAAAATGGGGCTTTGGGGACTGTTTTTAATAAGATTTTTGGAGAGTTTTAAAGATAGTTTTTCCTACTATATTAAGAGGTTTTCTTCACTTATTTGAGAGCAAATATTTTCAATTAAAAAGAAGTTTATCAAGAGTGTTTTCAAAGTGATTTCTTGTATTTTCCTCCACAAATTCCATCCTTATTTTTCTCATAAACACTTGAGCTATCCATTGATATATTCATCCTATAGGAATGTTATTGTGAGATTGTTTTTTAGGTGATCAAAGTGTTGTGATCACCAAAGACTTCATCTTTGCTTTGAGGAGGCGGACGTGTGTGTTCGCGTTGTTTTGGATTCTAGTGAGAACTCGGTGTTTGAGGTGCGGCCTCGGCGAGCTAGTGGGCTTGCGGTGTGTTCTTGCGGGAACGAGTAAAGGAACTAGAGAGTCCAAGGAGTTCAAGTGTGAACTCGCCTTGTAGGTGTTGCGGCACCGAGTGATCCGGTGGGATCGGTTTATAGTGAAAATCCTTCATAGTGTTGAAGGCGGGGACGTAGAGCAAGTGTGCTCGAACCTCGAAACAAATATCCTGTGTTACCGATTGCTCTCTCTATCTCTTACTTTTCTTTATATCTTACATGCTTATATTGTCTTTATCTTTATATGCTAGATATATTGTGTGCTTAATTGTTATATGCTTGGGGATTGTTTGTTAACACTAGTATTCAACCAAGAGAGCCAACGCGGCACCTCAACTCTTATTTAGAGGAATCATGAGGAGTTAGTCCAGAGCCCTTCACGGGGAATCCGGCTACACTCTTGTGTTATACTTGGTGTTTAGTTTAAGAAGTTTTTAGTTTGCATTAATAAGTTTTTAATTCCGCATTAATTGACCATTATATTAGCTAGTCACCTATTCACCCCCTCTAGGTAATTACAATTGGTATCAGAGCCAAGTGCTCTTGATTTGGGTCTAACAACGTAGAGTTAAAGATCCTCATTTATAGCTAATCACACTATTTGTTTACCCACACCATGGATTTCATGTCACCTCCCACCTTTGACATTCTTAACATTTAAACTTGGAAGGTTAAGATGTCTATGTACCTCAAAGGCCTAGTCATACATGTTTATCTTGCTACTATTAAAGATTCATATGTTAACAATAACAAGTATATTGAGGCTTACTCAAAAACCCTACATGCTTTAAGATCTACCCTAAATAATGATTATTTATCTAGGATTGCTAATCTTGATTCGGCTTTTGTAGTTTGGAACACTATCATCTCCCTTGGCGAAAAAGAACAATATTATGCGGGGACCGACTCGGATGTTGGAAGTGACGCTTCCAATATGTGCTACAGGTCCAAGGGGATAACCCCCTAGAGGTAAACACCGAATGCGAGCTAGATGAAGATGTTGATATGTCATATGATGAGCTTGTATCTTTTTGTCAACAATTACTTGAAAAATATGACATGATTAAAAAGGATAACAAGAATTTGAAAAAGAAATTTGATTGCATGTTAAAAGAAAATGATTCTTTTAAAAATAAAATTGCATGCATTGAAAAAGAAAATGAAATATTGAAAAATGAAAATGTTTCCTTGCTTTCTAAATTAAATGATCTTTGTGAAGGAAACACTACTTTGAAAAATAAGATTATTTTGGTGAAAAATTCAAATAAGATTGTTTTGGTGGAAAAACAAAAAGAAATTGCTTTGCATGAAAACACTTCTTTGAAAAGAAAAATGGTTGAAAAAGAAAAAGTAAATGTTTCTAAAAAGAAAAGGAATAATGATTCTCATTCTCACCATGCTTTACATGCCACTATTAATCAAATGAGATTAAATTCTTGAAAAATAGAATTGATTGTTTAAGCTCAACTTTGAGCAATTGTGCATTTAACCATAAAAAATTGAAATTCTTATTTCAAAAGAAACAAGTTCCCCATGTTCATGCACAACACCCACATCATGCATATGCACACTTTGCACGCCATGATCACACTCATACACATACGCATCCTAGAGTGTACAAGTGTACATATTGTGGCCGCAAAGGCCATTTAGCAAGATTCTGTTATGATAGAATAAATTCTTCAAATTTTGCTAATAAGAATGTTTGAGTTCCTTACAATGCTAACCCTCAAGGACCCAAAAGAAAATGGGTACCAAAATCTCCACCTTTTGTATTTGATGTAGGTGCAGGCTCTCACAAAACGTGAGAGGATTGGCCTCTTGGTCGTGGATGCACATGGACTTGAGGGACACACGTTTGATGTACCGCTATCAAGGAGTTTGGTGGGACAACCACCATGTATTGGAGACTTAGAGCATAGTTCTTTAGTTTGGTAACTATCTCTAAACTCCTAATTTATTTACATGCTTTCATTTGATGATATCTTTTTAGCATGTTTTGTTTTAGGCTTCATGTGGTAAATACTTATTTAAATGTAATTTTTATCAAAACTTGGATATATATATATATGTACAAGTAGTGAGCGACATTTGATTCATATACGTTTGCACTTTATTGTTCATTTGTATTCACTATATGCACATGTATAGCCTAGTTTTGATGATTTCCTCATTTACACTTGTTTTGCCAATTTCATATTTTACTTCATGTATATGTATTTTGTATTCAAATCTAATAAATATACATGTATGTCTCTTGAGTCTCTTGCCTTCATGCAAATTATATCATAGACTCTTTTTTTCATGTTTGGGATATATATGCATATTGTTAATTTTGGATAAATCATACATATATCTAGAAGTTTATTTTTGAACGAAAAATGAATTTTTATGATTTTCATGTTTATATGAAAAATAAATTTTCATGATTTTTGTGATTTGTAATAAAATGGTTTTCATGTTTGTTTCAAGCTTTATTGACTATCTTCATGGAAAATGCTAATTACATGATTCTTATACACTCATACTTTATTTGTTTATTCATGACTATGTTTCATGATCATTTTGGGTTTATGGACCTTGAGTGTCGAATTTTGTGTATTAAGTATGTTTCATGATATATATGACTTGGTTTCATGTTTTTGAAGGATCTTTAACTAGTTTTTCAAAAATTATTTTAACTAGTTATGTATTCTTCATTTGGTAGTGTTTTCAATACTAAAATATTTTCAAACTTATTTTTGAAAACCCTACCCATTTAAGGGAGGACGGATGGGCGAGTATGCCTTGTAAGCCTTATTGAAAAATCTTTTATCTTGTGCATAAAAAGGGTGGTATTTATGAGTTATATACTTGATTTACATAGTTATTTTCAATTGGTATCTCAATTGATATTTATTTGTATATACTCATATTTTGTTTTCTATATAATGTATGCTTCATTTCAAATAAATATCAATTTCTATTGGTATTCTCTTTCCATACATATATATGATTTATTTGTGGTTGATTTTCAAGATATTTATATATTAAAAGCACAAAGTATGTTTATGCTAAGCTTAATTCAAATCTTAATTTTTAATTGATTTCTCAATTGATATCGTTTATATAAGCTTATGCATTATCTTCAATTGTTATTTTCTTTTACAATTGGTATTTTTTTTATTTTTATTGATATCAAAATGTACAATATATTTCAATTGGTATCTATTGAACTATTTATTTCAATTGTGTCCATGAAATTTAAACTGGTATCAAAATATAAAATATTTTCCTTCATTAGTATCAACATTTCATTGCATTTCAATTGGTAAAATGTTTCAATTACAATTAAAATTCAAATTTTGTAATGATCATTTACAATTGGTATCTTAAAATTTGATTTAAAGATATCTCAAAATTTGTTTTATTGAGAAAATTCAAAATTTTGTTTTAATAAGAAATATAAAAATGTTTTGATATATATTGCCTATATGCAAGGGGAGCTTAACATCTCTTCTACATATAAATTCATGTTGAGTGTATCTTATATTGAGGAGCTTGACACTCTTCTTTATGCGATATACATGTGTAGGGGGAGCTTCACATCTCCTCTTATGTATTGCGTATTATGTGTTATGTGAATTAGGGCTTGTCATCCTTTCTTCATATAATGCATGTATGTAGAGAAGTTAACTTAGCGTCTTCCTCTTCATGAATGTATATCACATATATCTCTATATTGGTTGATTTGAGTTCACCTCTTTGTTGATTTTTTTTATTTCTAACAAAGAGGGGAGAATATTGTTTTGTGTTTACTTTAACCTCTTTGTTGATGATTGACAAAAAAAGAGAGAAATAATTTAGTATATATGCATCTTTTTCTTACCTCATACATAAAGGGGAGAAGGATTTCTTGTTTATGCATATTGTTTTGTTTTACAAAAAGAAGAAAAGAATTTGATGAGTTTTATACTTGATTGGCATGTTTATCTCCTTATATTTTCATACATGTTTGTTTAGATTCATGTGCTTCATTGCCATATATTATTGTTTTTTATGATGCATGAGTTAAGGGGGAGCTTCTTTGAAGGTTTACTTTAATCTATGCATATATAACTCCATGAGTTTTGTCATCATCAAAAGGGGGAGATTGTTGGCCCAAAGGCCCATCACTCTAGTTTTGATGATGATCAACTCATGTAGTTATAGTACTAATGATCTTGTGTTTAATTAGTCTCAGATTTGTGATCAATATCTTAGTAGGTGTGTAGCTTCAACAAAGGATTTAAAGTCAAGTCTTGGAGTTAGCACGGTTTGATTCAAGGCCTATGCATCAAGACCACATCAAGTACTCAAGAGGAGTCTAGCTCTTTAGATCAAGTTTGGAACAAGTCAAGATAATGTGAAGACTTCAAATGAAGACCTTCAAGATCAAGACTTGTGTCTAGGTTTGTTTTTATTAAGATTTTATTTTAGATAAAATGTAAAGGATAGAATAGTTGGTGGATTGTTCAAGTATACCATATACACACACACTCTTGATTTAGATGAGTTTTTAGGATTTTCATTTTGAAAAAATACCGATTTGTTTTTTTTAGAGTTTATTATATACATGTGTTTTTAACCAAAATCGTTTTAGTGCTTAATATCAAAAAACATAGATATTTCATCATGTATTTGTAGCGAATCATATCCATACACTCTATTCTTTAAAAGTGTTTAAAATATCCTATTTTTGTATTTATACAAGTTTATAGAAAAACCGTATTTTCCTTTAGAAGTTTGGTTTCTAGAAAATACCGTTTTTGTTTTTAGCTAAAATTTTTAAGTTACAAAAATAGTTCAAATTGTCAGTAACATGTCTTGATTTTACTCAAACATGTTTGATTATCAAAGTATAATATTGAACCTATTTTTGTAGATTTTTTTTTGAATTTATGGGATTTTTATTTTAGTCAAAATGCCAAGTTTTTAATCCCTTAAATAACCGTCCTGGCTTCTGCCGGTCGACCGACCGGTCGACCGAGCTAGAAGTCGGTCGACCGAGTCGGTCGACCGACGTGCATAGAACATGCACGCCAGTTTGGCTGGAGGGCCGGTCGACTGACCCGGTCGACCGACAGAGAGTATCTGCTCTCTGTTCCTGGCCTCGGTCGACCGGGCCGGTCGACCGCTGCCCAACGGTCAGATTTCTGACCGTTGGCGGTCGACCGACAGCAGTCAGAACTGCTGACTGGACCCCAACAACTAATTTCTCTTTGGCCTATAAAATGGGGCTTTGGGGACTGTTTTTTATAAGATTTTTGGAGAGTTTTAAAGATAGTTTTTCCTACTCTTTTAAGAGGTTTTCTCCACTTATTTGAGAGTAAATATTTCCAATTAAAAGAGAAGTTTATCAAGAGTGTTTTCAAAGTGATTTCTTGTGTTTTCCTCCACAAATTTCATCATTGTTTTTCTCACAAACACTTGAGCTATCCATTGATATATTCATCCTATAGGAGTGTTATTGTGAGATTGTTTTTAGGTGATCAAAGTGTTGTGATCACCAAAGACTTTTCTTTACTTTGAGGAGGCGGACGTGTGTGTTCGCGTTGTTTCAAGTTCTAGTGAGAACTCGGTATTTGAGGTGCGGCCTTGGCGAGCTAGTGGGCTTGCGGTGTGTTCTTGCGGGAACGAGTAAAGGGACTAGAGAGTCCAAGGAGTTCAAGTGTGAACTCGCCTTATAGGTGTTGCGACACAAGTGATCCGGTGGGATCGGTTTATAGTGGAATCCTTCATAGTGTTGAAGGCGGGGACGTAGAGCAAGTGTGCTCGAACCTCGAAACAAATATCCCGTGTTTACGATTGCTCTCTCTATCTCTTACTTTCTTTATATCTTGCATGCTTATATTGTCTTTATCTTTATATGCTAGATATATTGTGTGCTTAATTGTTATATGCTTGGGGATTGTTTGCTAACACTAGTATTCAACTAAGAGAGCCAACGCGGCACCTCATCTCTTATTTAGAGGAATCTTGAGGAGTTAGTCCAGAGCCCTTCAGGGGAATTCGGCTACACTCTTGTGTTATACTTGGTTTTTAGTTTAAGAAGTTTTTAGTTTGCATTAATAAGTTTTTAATTCCGCATTAATTAACCATTAGATTAGCTAGTCACCTATTCAACCCCCTCTAAGTGATTACATGAATGACAAAATTTTGAGCTTGGTGGCTTCTCAATCGGTTACGTCCCTGCGACCTCTGAACTGACAGATAGCTAAGTCTCATCTTTCAGTCCAGTAGGGACTATTTTTTTGTCATCATGTCCAGTTCGTCACCTCTAAATGACAAAATTTTGAGCTTGGTGGCTTCTCAATCGGTTACATCCCTGCGACCTCTGAACCGACAGATAGCCAACTCTCATCTTTCAGTCCAGTAAGGACTATTTCTTTGTCATCATGTCCAGTTCGTCACCTCTGAATGACAAAATTTTGAGCTTGGTGGCTTCTTAATCGGTTACGTCCCTGCGACCTCTGAACCGACAGATAGCCAAGTCTCATCTTTCAGTCCAGTAGGAACTATTTCTTTGTCATCATGTCCAGTTCGTCACCTCTGAATGACAAAATTTTGAGCTTGGTGGCTTCTCAATCGGTTACGTCCCTGCGACCTCTGAACGGACAGATAGCCAAGTCTCATCTTTCAGTCCAGTAGGGACTATTTCTTTGTCATCATGTCCAGTTTGTCACCTCTGAATGACAAAATTTTGAGCTTGGTGGCTTCTCAATCGGTTACGTCCCTGCGACCTCTGAACCGACAGATAGCCAAGTCTCATGTTTCAGTCTAGTAGGGACTATTTCTTTGTCATCATGTCCAGTTCATCACCTCTGAATGACAAAATTTTGAGCTTAGTGGCTTCTCAATCGGTTACGTCCCTGCGACCTCAGATCGGACAGATAGCCAAGTCTCATCTTTCAGTCCAGTAGGGACTATTTCTTTGTCATCATGTCCAGTTTGTCACCTCTAAATGATAAAATTTTGAGCTTGATGGCTTCTCAGTCGGTTACGTCCCTGCGACCTCTGAACCGACCGATAGCAGTTTCATCTTTCAGTCCAGCAGGGACTATTTCTTTGTCATCATGTCCAGTTCGTCATCTCTGAATGACAAAATTTTGAGCTTGGTGGCTTCTCAATCGGTTACGTCCCTGCGACCTCTGAATCGACATTAGTCAAGTCTCATCTTTTAGTCAAGTAGGGACTATTTCTTTATCATCATGTCCAGTTAATCACCTCTGAATGACAAAATTTTGAGCTTGGTGGCTTCTCAATCGGTTACGTCCCTGCGACCTCTGAACCGACAGATTGCCAAGTCTCATCTTTTAGTCCAGTAGGGACTATTTCTTTGTCATCTTGTCCAGTTCATCACCTCTGAATGACAAAACTTTGCTTGGTGGCTTCTCAATCGGTTACGTCCCTGCGACCTCTGCACCGACAGATATCCAAGTCTCATCTTTCAGTCCAGTAGGGACTATTTCTTTGTCATCACGTCCAGTTCGTCACCTCTGACTGACAAATTTCGAGCATGGTGGCTTCTCAATCGGTTACGTCCCTACGACCTCTGAACCGACAGATAGCCAAGTCTCATCTTTCAGTCCAGTATGGACTATTTCTTTATCATCATGTCCAGTTCGTCACCTCTGAATGACAAAATTTCGAGCTTGGTGGCTTCTCAATCGTTATGTCCTTGTTACCTCTGAACGACAGATAGCCAAGTCTCACCTTTCAGTCCGGTAGGGACTATTTCTTTGTCATTATGTCCAGTTCATCAACTCTGAATGACAAAATTTCAAGCTTGGTGGCTTCTCAATCGGTTATGTCCTTGTTATCTCTGAGCTGACAGATAGCCAAGTCTCACTTTCAATCCAGTAGGGACTATTTATTTGTCATCATGTCCAGTTCGTCACCTCTGAATGATAAAATTTCGAGCTTGGTGGCTTCTCAATCAGTTATGTTCTTGTTACCTCTGAACCGACAGATTGCTAAGTCTCACCTTTCAGTCCAGTAGGGACTATTTCTTTGTCATCATGTCCAGTTCGTCACCTTTGAATGACAAAATTTCGAGCTTGGTGGCTTCTCAATCGGTTATGTCCTTGTTACCTCTCAACCGACAGATAGCTAAGTTTCATCTTTCAGTCTGGTAGGGTCTATTTCTTTGTCATTATGTCCAGTTCGTCACCTCTGAATGACAAGACTTCGTGTCTGGTGATTCCTAATCAGTTATGTCCAGCTCGTCACCTTTGAACAGACGGATTCCAAGATCTCCTCCCTTTGTCCCTAGTGAGTTCTCATACTCAGACGTGATTTTATCACGTTCCTAACCTCTGAATAATTTTCAGTCAAAGTTCTAATTTCTTTGGGGAATTCTACTTGGTGAATGCTCTCTCTTGAACACCTGAGGCAATTCAAAGTATTTCGAAATCCGAACCATCCCTTTGCGGATTACGAAAACTTTGAAGGGGGTCTTGTTGACACTCAAAAAGGCAAAACTCTCAAACAGCTTTCGACCAGTTTGAACGACGTCTAACTTGTCGACATTTACAAAAGACAAGCCACAGACAAGCTGACGATCAGTGTTTACCCATCTCCGAGGGACAAATCAGCGACTTGGACTTTACTGATCCTGTGAAGCAGACAGTAAGCCAAGATTATCTTTGAAGAGACCTAAGCAGGCCTAAGATGCTAAGTTAGCTCAACACTTAGCATCACATGAGCCAAAAGGGATAGCCTTGACTGAGAGGCTAAGTTCGTCTAGATTCGCCTTGAAGCTCTCCACAGAGAGCTAACTTACAGCTTCGCTTGAAGCAAATTCTACCTTCGCTGGAAGCTTTTTTGATAATTTCTTATGAAGCTTTTCATAGCTCCACAGAGAGCTAACTTACAGCTTTGCCTGAAGCTAATTTTAGCTTCTCTGGAAGATTTCTTGATAGCTTCTCATGAAGCTTTTCATAGCTCCACAGAGAGCTAACTTACAGTTTCGTCTGAAGCTAATTCTAGCTTCTCCGAAAGCTAATTCTAGCTTCTCAGGAAGCTTTCTTTCTAGCTTCTCATGAAGCTCTTCATAGCTCCAGAGAGCTAACTTATAGCTTCACCTGAAGCTAATTCTGGCTTCTCAGGAAGCTTTCTTGATAGCTTCTCATGAAGCTTTTCATTAGCCCCGCTGCGGGTCTTTTTTTTGGTCATCTTTGACCAATCAAATCTCCAGATGAGATCATTGTGATCGAGATCACATTTGACAGTTGCTTGACATGATCTCTTGACTCTCCCAATCAGATAAAAAGATCAGGGGAGATCTCTCAATTAACTGGAGAGAATCAAGGGAGTATCCTTTATTAAGAGGAGCAAATCTTTTATGGTCATCTTTGACCAATCAATTTCCAAATGAGGTCATTGAGATCGAGATCAAATTTGATAGTTACACCCATGATTTCTCATTAAGGAGAGACAATTAAGGGAATCATAACTCCCTATTGAGCCTATAAATAGCCCACTAGTAGGTTAGGCTCAGGGGCTTGAAAAGATTCAAGTCCAAGAGGCTTTTTGAAGAGCATAAGCTTCTTTGGTGGCTTCAAAGCTTAAGCCAACAAGAGATCTACTCTTTTACTTCTAAGAATTCAGAGAATCACTTCTCTAATCCTACAAGGATAAATTCAGGGTGCTAATACCCTAAGATCTTCCTCCCTCTCAAGGAATCTCCGAACCAAGCGAGAAGGAATTCCCAAGCAGAGGCAGTTCGAGAAGCAGCAAGAGGGCTCTACCGATCCTCTATTCTTCGATTCCCCGAACCAAGCGAGAAGGGAGTCTTATTAGGAGGTAGTTCGATCATTTGACTGATCGCATCGTCAAAGAGATAAAGTGATCGCGTGCTGATCAGATTCCTACCAGCACACTTCCCCAGAAATCTTAGAGGAGATCTACCTGTAATCTTCTTCCTGCAAAGAATTACTTGTAATTTAGCTCCTCGACCTTTTTTTTGGGTAAGTTTTCCCCTTTACAAAATTAATGAAAACAAGAATCACCTGAGTAACTAATAGTAGGAGTAGTCACGGAGATCGAGAATACTGATGAGTCTGAGTCCGATCCACCTGCCTATGAGGTACCAGCTTGTGTGCTGACCACCTGTGCGAGATTTGCCTCGGTCTTTGACTCTTTACCCTTATTCTTATCTTTGATTCCTTGGACAATCAACCTTCCAGTATCCTATCTCTTTACAGAAGACACACCTGTTCTTTTTCAGATCTCTACAACTTGGTCTCGACTTGGATCTCTCACTCTCGCCTTTGCCCGTCCGATTAGAACCTCTGTCTCTTACATCAACGTCTCTGCTGATGTTCCATTGGAAAAAGACTGGTTGTCCTTCCTCTTCACTTCATAATTTACAAGAGCAACCAACACATCATTATAGTTAAGTGATTATTTCCCATTAATCAAGGTGAGGACGAAGGTCTCATAATCTTCATCAGAAAGAGAATTCAGAAGAAATAACGTCTTATCCTCTTATTCGATATCCACATTCACATTAACCAAATCTATAAGAAGCTTTGTGTAGTCATTCATGTGCTCAGCAATAGAGAGTCCCTTTTTCAACTGGAAGCGATAAAACCTCCTCTATAGAAGCAGTCCATTAACTCAATACTCTTCGTCAGATATTTCTTCTCAAGAATCTCCCACATCTTCATTGCAAACATCTCACATAGCACTTGATACTTGATGTCTTGTGTCAAACAAGACCTTATAAGACCACACGCCGTTCTATTCATCTTGTCCCTATCCTTTTCAGAAGTCTCCTCCGGCTTTTCTTTCAATCGTAGAGTGTCTTCAAGGTTTGATGCCGTCAATGCATCTATCACCTCACACCTCCACATCCCCAAATTGTTCGTGCCATCAAATTTACCACATCG
Organism: Agave tequilana; assembly: GCA_038442645.1. Taxonomy (NCBI): domain Eukaryota; kingdom Viridiplantae; phylum Streptophyta; class Magnoliopsida; order Asparagales; family Asparagaceae; genus Agave; species Agave tequilana. Next base: position 27,026 of record JAVJIF010019092.1, on the reverse strand, counting down.
ATTTTCATCAAATGTAGGTTCACGGATTTCACCGTGGATCGACTTTCTGCGCCCATATTCTCAATAGATTCCTTAACACAATGCGAAAAATAATTAGTGAAAATGAATCCAAATATGAAAGATCAGATCTTTACCTCCGAACGAAACTGTAAATAGTCTCCAAATTGATTTGCTCCACCTGAACGAAAAACACACCGTCGAACCTGGAAAGCTCTGATACCACTTGTTGGGAATCCAAGCAACAGGGATCAACAACACCAGAGACTAGTTACTAATCACACGAACAAGTAAACAAAGGAAAGAAAGAGATAACATAAGATTTAATGAGATTCGCCAATTTGCCTACGTCCTCGAGACAAGGGGAGAGAGCTTTTATTGAATCAATCAATTACATGTTACAAAATATTGGGGACAATACATCTCTATATATAGCCAAAGAAGCCACGAAGAAAAGAAAACCAAAAACACTGAATTCGGAATCAGATTTGAAAACAGGTCGTACATCCGCATTAGTCGACTAGGAAATATCCTAGTGCACTAATTACTTAAATTAGTCGACTAGGTATTTGGCATAGTCGACAAGTCAGTAGTGAAACAGATTTGCCAACTCTCTATTTGTATCATTAGTCGAATAGGCCAAATACCTAGGCGACTAGGCTGGGCTCCTCCAGCGCAATCCACTATTGATACGACTGATACGCTCTCGTATTTGATACTATTGATTGCATCGATCTTAGATAAACTCCGACAGAGTTAAAAAAAATTCTATCAACATGATTTACCCTCTCTCCCCACAAGATCCACTTGATTTCTCCTACTCAAAGCAAGAACACTTGAAGGAGGCTTTCCACTCCGCGAGGGGGGTGGGGGGCGCACTTGATGTCTCCTACTCAAAGCAAGAACACTTGAAGGAGGCTTTCATTTTCACTCTATACAATAATCATGCCGTGTTGCTTTAATACAATATCAAGTGGAATGAAGCTAGCATTGCTTTACGTGATGTAACATCTAGCCTCTCTCCCCCCAACAATAATCCTCCCTTGCTATCCACTATGCATCTCATGAAAAGGAAAACTTAGCTAAGCGATAACAGAAGAAATTTTGCGCCTGACGCCATCTCAGAGTCCCAGTTGCGTGTAATGATGGAGACCGCCAGTGCGCTCGCAATCAATCGAGCACTCTCACAATTGGAACAGCTTGCAATGCCGAATTCTAGCGTCTGTCTTTCTTTATCTGTGGGTGTCGCTTGTCTGGATTCCTCTCTGCATCAAAATTTCTTTTTTTATATCCTGTGACGCGAGCAAATGATTAAGTTGTTTCTTTCGTACTGTACCTAACTAATTATATTAATCACAAGATATCATTGTTATGCTACTGAGAAAATACTATAAAGTTTGTTTGAAATAGCTATTGATTTTACCGATTCGAGCAGAACAATATGCAAGCTTGCTAATTGAACTGAAGCAAGCAATCGTGATACAGTGAACAGTTTGAACTACTCCGGACTGAGATAAAACAAAAATACATTTTATAAGTTTTACCACAAAACATGTTTTTTTCTTTCTCCCCGTTGAGCCGTCCATCAACTGTGACGGACGACCAGTTGATGGACGGCCCACCGCGCACGAAGAACGTGCGAAGAAGCTAACCCACTCCCGCCGGGACTGTACAATGTGCAACCTGAGACTGTGACAGAGATTGTCTGCTCTCGTGATTCTACACATTTCAGATTTTGTGTTTCCTTAGAGATTCGGATTCAAAGGGTTTATTCTCTTGAAAGCATAGACTCAGGTTCGAGTAATTGCGTCGTCCATAATAAGCGTTTGCAGTGGAAGCGCACCCAGATGCGCGCATATTTCCGATTGCAAGAAGAGCGAAGAGAGAAGAAAGTGCGGATCAGCTCAGAGTTATGGAATCTCTTTTTATACTCCTTTATCTTGCTCCCACTCGTGAGTGGGAGCAGTAGGATGAGTGTACGAAACTCTTAATTAGTTAATTAGTTAATTAATTAATCTTAAATCTAACTAATAATTGCTATAGCATCTTTATAACTTTACGTTTAGCATAAAATATTTCTGTCAACTTTTCCCAAGCAGCGTTAGATAATTTATGTTCAATCCAGATTTAATCTTTCTTGCTTTTTATACCCATCATTGCATTTTGTTGTGCTACGACAACAACCTGAAGAGGAATCCCTGAATCTCCCAAGCACGAAGAACAATTCCCAAACAATACAAATATCACAAATCAGAGAAAGAACACGCAAACAACGATCTAACGAGGTTCGGCCTCAATGCCTACGCCCTCGGGGCAATGAAAGAGAGATTTAATTTCTTTGGAAGATCGATTATAATGGATGCAACACCTCTGAGTATCAAGAGAGCTGCTACTATCGTTGTTACAACAAACCTAGAAATCTCCTATAAATACAACAGATTTTCAAATCAGCAATCGCAGCCCGCAACCCGCTTGTCGGTCGACCGGGCGGTCGACCGACCCTATCCACCGGTCGACCGGACCGGTCGACCGTTCCCAACCGAGAGTTGGGTCACTTCAGTCGGTCGGTCGACCGAGATCCTTCCTTGTGCATGTTGTGCACGTCGGTCGACCGGGCCGGTCGACCGATCACCTGCTACTGCGGGCAGTCGACCGGGCCGGTCGACCGATCTCCTGCTGCTGCTTCTGTTACCCTGTTTTGCTGGTGCTGCATCCTTCGTCTTTTATCGACGACTTCCTCGACGATCCCTTGATGATCCTTGTCGACTTCCACGACAATAACCTCTCTCTTTCCAACACATTTTTCTATTCCTAATTTCCTAGTGATGAAAATTACTTCTAAAGAAAATCTGGAAATTTAGGTTTTCTAGATTACCGTGCCAGAAATTTTGATAGTTCCTGGGCCAAATTTTATTTTTTTTCTTCTTTTTCAGTGATATTATTTTTTCGGTAATTATTTTTTTCAGTGAAAATTTGGATTGTGAAAGTAGGAGGTTTTTTCCTATCGTATTCTTATGGATTACATGATTTTGTGTTGTGATAGAGAGTGATTTTGACTTTAGACTCTTGAATTCTCTGTTTGTTTTAATAAATTGGATGAAGTCTCAATTATCAGAACATCAACAAGTTATATATTTCAAAATTAATTATTTTGAGCAAGATTTCACCTTAATTTCTGACATATCGTCTAAAATAATATTCTTTTAGACCCCCAAACAAAACCAAAAAAAAAAAAAAATCCAAGCCATCCACTTGGAGGCCATAATGTTAAGATGGATTTTGGAATGCAAACTCATCTCTCTCATTTTTTTTTTATTTAAAGTCAAAATAGACATAATAAAGGTTTGATCTGGATTCTATGCCCAAATCCACTACAAACAAATATTTTAATTTATATTTCTCCTTAAAAAAATCAATTAGAGATTTCTGATATTATCGGAAAACAAATAGGCCCTCGTTTTCAGCATAATTTTAAATGATATTTCAAAAAAAAAAGAAAAAGAACTTAAGTTAAAGTGATTCTAAATTTATTGCAGATCTATTGAACATTGGTCAGAACTTTGAAACGGTAACGTGCAATGAATGTGCTATCAAGTCCTAGGATATTACTCTATAATCCAAAAATCTAATGTTATTCAAGTCTTTCTTTATTGTATTATAATCAATATATCTACTAGCAATCTAGAAGATTTAGGCAGGGGACAAATCACTACAAAAGTAAAATAAAGTTTGATACTAAACTTTTTGCTCAGAACAAGAAGCGTTCATAATCTAATAATCTAATAAGAGAGTAAAAAGGAGTGGAAGCACAAACCCCCCTATTAATCAAACAGCAAAGTAGTTACTTTAATAATTATAGTCGAATTTTTCATCAATATCTCCATAAAACAAAAGGAAAAGATCCACCCGAAGATTAATGAATTTTTCATCAATATATCCATAATTATAAGAACAAGATGCCAACACGCGCACCTGCTTTCATTTGTCGCAACGCAATGCCCGGGCTTGGATCTTAACTGTAACGGGGCCCACCTCACAGCAAAGCTTGCCGTGTTGGTTCCGTTAGAGGGCCCGGTAGCATAAACCTGAGGGCCCCGCTGTCAACGCGTAAGTCCGGATTTGTGGGGCCCACGACCAGCCGCGTTCCCTCCCGTTCCTGAGGACACATGAATGAGAAGACAGAAACGCCTGGACACGTGGCGCGTCGCGTCCTATCGATGTGGGGGAGACGATCCGAACCGTATAAAGTTTTGAATAATAGAGTGGGATATTTTGCTTGGCGGAGAAGGACACCGGTGTATTTTTTTTGTGTGTGTAAGGCGAAGAATCTTACCGCACCTGCAAAAAGTACACGTCACAACATCTGGTTCCCCTCCTCCGCTTGTGGGATAAGTAAATTGTAAATCACTCTACTAAAAAAAAAAATTAATAATAATAATATTTACACCTTCAGTTAATGCCCCGGTTGCCTGTTTGGTTAAGGGTGGAAGTAAGGAAGTAAGAAACGAGGAAGTGATAATAATTCCCTTTAAAACTTGAGAATTGATTAGTAAGTTTTCTAGTGTTTGGATGTTATTGGAAAGTGTGGTTTGGAAAATGTTATGTCTTTTCCGGTGTTTGAATGGTAATGTAGAAATAGAAGTGGAAAAGTTGACCACAAAGTTAACCGCAAACTAATATTAAAATAAAAATTATTAAGAAAAATAAAAAATAGACTATAATTAGAATGCAAGTGAGATTTACATGATTAAAAAATTAAATATTTTATGCTACAACATATTAAAAATGAGATTTACATGACCACAAAATTAAATGTAACACTCTGGAAGTGAGGAAATGGTTGTGTAAAAGAGAAAGAGAAAAGGAAAAGGGATTTTCTTATTTTCCTTTTTCGGTGTTTGGATAGATAAGGAAGTGAGCAATTATACTTCCCCATTTCCTTACTTCCGCCCACTTCCTTGCAACCAAACAAGTCCGTCATTGAAACCATGCCCTAGTGATTATAGGTGATATTTACGAACAGTGGTTATCTAAATATTGTTGCTCTTTAATCTTCTTGTGCCTGTTTGGTCTGATAAAAGTGATTGGAAAAAAATGTAAGTGAGAAATGAGAATAGAAAATGTGAAAGTATACTAAAAAAATATAATTTGTGTAATTTTTCATTTTCGGTGTTTGATTATAGTGTGAAAATGTAAATAAAAATTATATTATATTTTTCGGTGTTTGATTAGTAATATGGAAGTGAAAGTGAAAATGTTGATCTAAATTGATGACAAAATAATATTAAATTAAATATTAAATTTAAAATAATATTTTTGGATTGTAATTGGACTACAAGTGAGATTTATATGACATCAAAATTAACTATTTTGAGTTATAACTTATTACAAATGAGATTTATATGATCACAAAATTAACTGTCACACTTTCAAGGTAAATGTAAAAGAGAAATAGAGAAATTTTTTTTCACATTTATTACTTCAATTCAAAAAAAAATGAAAAAAATTTTTTTCTTCCATTTTCCTCCTGCCTCCATCAATCCAAACACGCCCGAATAGTTGTGAGTAATTAGGATGTGATTCTATTACTGTTAGAACAAGCTGGAGCCAATGCTATAAGATTGGAGGAATTTGCTCTCAATTAGGAGTAGATTATATTTAACTATTTAAGTACATTTGAAACCTAACTTGAATGTGATAGATGTTAGTACAATCGTAATCATAGCTATTTCCGATTAGTTTAATTGTAATAAAATACAATTGGTGCTTCTGTGCAATGACAATGTGGTACTATGTAACTTTAAAAAGGTAACTAAAATTAGTTGTGAGATATATCAAAATACAGTGGGCAAAGAATATTAATCAAAAAAGTCTAATCAAAACGCACAAATTAGCCCATACTAACCAACGTAGAAATTACTAACCCAAAAGTTCCTCAACCATCTCGAAGCTTGATTTGATTTGAACCCAATAGGCCAAAGACAAAGTATGTTTCAAATTTCTTCAAACAACACTATAATTATAGCTAGCAACTTTGATCAATGTAGGAGACATAACATCGTGAGCCATCCCTTACAATCATGAACACACTCTTCATGCGTAGGATATGCATGCAACTCACGTGCCCCAACCACCCATGGTGAAGGCAACAAATGACTTTCACCATCAACCCTTTATTAACCTTGTCTCCTCCCAAACAATATATGCATCATTAGCTTAACCCTATACCTTTAAAAGAATATAGATTAAAAGGACTAATATTACTTATAAGTAGTTAATTATGGTACCCAAAAAGGCTTAGCCAATACAATAGAAAGCAAGGAAGCATAAAGGTGCATGTATTTGTTGTATGCTTTTAAGCATAAAGGTGGCTATATGTGTTGTATATTTTTAAGCCACACCCCTTGAGACCCATGAAACGAAGAGAATTTGGGGCTTTTTTTTTTTGGGTGTGGGGTTGGTTGTTGGGGGTGGGGGGGGGGGGGTTGGGGGGGGGGGGGGGGGGGGGGGGGGGGGGGTGGCGAATAGGTGGGGAGAGAGACCCAATCAAACGAAGAGAATAAGGGGGGAGAGAGAGACCCACCGCCCCTCTCTCTCTCTCTCTCTCTCTCTCTCTCAATATCCTTCCCTCTTGCTTATTGTCCCCATGGTGCGGTCTCGCTATAGTTGGGGTGAGATATGCATCTCGAGACTTTCACACATATTTTGCAAAAGAGGGGCCCCTTTTGTGGATAAGTTCACTTCCACATTAGCCAATTAAAGCTCTCCACATTAGTGCTAAATGGAGAAATTTCCTATAATACCAAAAATATAATAATTATTAAATAAACAAAAAAGCCTTCTTCTTTTCCTTTCTTTGCTCAAGGAAACCAATTCCGAACCATGCTCTGAATTTGTAATGGAATAATGCAGGCATATAAAATTAGGGTTTTTAGAATCTAGGTCCTCAACAAATACTTTATTTGAATATTAGTATCTAGTAATATTTTATTTGAATATTAGTCTCTAATAATATTATATTTGATCATTAGTCCCCACAATAAGAGGTTCACTTAATATTAATCCTTAATTATATATTTTATTCAAACATCTCAAGTAATCATGATAAACATCTAATTAGGATGTTAAATTACACTTGTTCTAGAACTTTGGAGTTGTATTAGTGGGAAAAAATTAACCAAATAGTATTGAGCAAAAACTTTAGAAATAAAATCTTGAGGATGACAAGTATGAGAAGAAGAAACTAATAAACTAAAGAAAAAAAAGAAGAAAAAAGATTATTGGGTATCTTGAATCGACACAATTAGTAGAGAAAAATAGGGTAATAAGATAAAAGTTTTAACATAATTAAGGAGTACTAGAATATTTTTTGCTTTGAGATAAACTTTTTAGCTAGAGGACTTATAACAAGTGAGTGATAAATTATGATAATAATGAGAGATTAATATTAAAACATAATATTGTTAAAAAGTAATATTTAAATAAGAGATTTGTTATAGACCAACATCCTCAAAACTCATAAAATTAACCATCGGTCCACCACAACTAAAGAGCTTTAATTAATTAATACGTGGTTCTTGAAAGGAAAAAAAATAAAGCAAAAAACGAAATCTATTCCCTAAGCCCAGAGGATAGGTCTTTAAATATTACTTAACCATGTAATCAATAGATAAATTCATTTTTTTTACGCAGCATAAAAATATGACTTAAATTGAATATAATTTTTCCTCCAAGGGAGATCTTCACCATAGAGAGTCTGCATTGCAAAGAAGCATGCATACATAGATATTTAAGTACATGTTTTTTGAACAATAGATCTATATCTCCTATCATTTCTCCTAACTAGAAGAGAATTCCCCTGTTTATTTGGACAAAATTGTGTCAAGGTTATGACCTCCATCATCACAAGCAGTTTGCTCTATCAAGTTTCTTCTCTTATATAAATAGTATATATATTCATTATAGTATATTTAGTCAGTTCAAATTTATTCAAAACCCAAATAAAGCCAAAAAAATACATACAAATTTATCTTCAGAATCCTCATAAGGAACTAAGGGCTAGAAATTCAAAATAGGGTATATTATAGGAACCCCGTGTACTGTTATGGCTCCGTAAGAAACTCTCTATGCCATTCAAATTAGTAGAAAACTCTCTTATGCTATTAAATTCAGCAAAAAATACCTATACTAATGGAAGATTTTACAATTTTTTTTTTGTTTCTGTTGAATTTCGCAAAGTTTCACTTGAAATAGCTAAGATATGGTAAAAAATCTCTATCCATTATCTTAGATTCGGTCATAATTGCGGTACATTACAATAGTATATAACTATTTTTTTACTAAATTTGATAGCATACGTAAGAGTTTTCAGATCATTTCAATAAACATGAAGTTTTCTACGGAAGCAATGATAGGCCATGAAAGTTTTCTACCAATTTACCGTCCAATATACAACATTTGAAAACAAATTTTAAATACGTTTAGCAGCGATACGACAAATCTAAATTCATGAGTACTCAATCAAACAAAAAAATAATAATAAAGAATTAAAAAAAAAATAAGAAAGTGAGAAATCCCTTACACAATTAACAACTAAACAATAAAAAAACTTCTCATCCAACAAATCTCACACAAAAAAAAAAAAAAAAAAAAGCCAAAAGCAAAATCCAAAATCTTGTATTGAAATCACCCCCACTCCCCCTCCCCGCCAACCCCCACGCACCCCAACATCACCACCCACCCACCCCCCCCCCCCCCCAACCCCCCCCCCCCCACCCCCCTCTACCTCTACCCCACCAATCCCTCCCCCCTCTCCCCCTCCATAAATCCCTCTCCCTCTCCCTCTCCCCTCCTACCTCCAACCACCTCTCCCACCTCCCTCTCCCCACTAACTCAAACCACCTCTTTCTCACACTCCCTCTCAACTCAAAACCAAGGAAGGGAAAAAATATTTGTGAAAAATTAAACACGAAAAAATTTAAAAGGAAAAAAAATGAGGGCAACAGTGGGCTTCACTCCACCACCCACCACCTCCACCTCCACCTCCACCTCTCCTCCATCTTCTTCAACCCACCACTCGATCCCCTCGCACTCCGTGTGGCACTCCCCAGTGCCCTACCTCTTCGGGGGCCTCGCCTCCATGCTCGGTCTCATCGCCTTTGCCCTCCTCATCCTCGCCTGCTCCTACTCGAAGCTCTCCGGCTACCTCGACGCCGGGGACGATGCCGCCGGGGACGACTCCCGCGCCGGGGACAAGGAGGCGGCCGCGGAAGCCAAGCCCCCGCCGTGCTACGAGCAGAGGATTGTCGTCATCATGGCGGGAGACGAGAAGCCCACGTTCCTTGCCACGCCCATTTCGAGCCGGGCGTCATCGTTTGGAGATCACGGAGCGAGCAGTGCCGATAGGAGTAACAGTAACTTTGCCGGCGACGGCGACGGCGAGGTTGAGGGGAAGAAGGTGGAGAGTGGAGGAGGAGTGGAGTTGAGTTTTGGGCGTGAGAGCTTGAGACAAGAAGAAGACGAGCAGAACAGAGGAAATGACCAGAGTACCCAAAGTCAAGAGCAGTGAGAAATATTTCTTTTTCTTTCCTTTTATTTTGAGATTAGGGTTTAGTTGTTTGGTAGCTGTCTCTTGCACCTTTCTTCAGGTTTTTCGTCTTTTTTTTTTTTTTTCCTTATTTTAATTTTTTGGTCACTGGAAATGTAAATTTTGAGGTGAACGGGAATGAAGTTTGCTATGCGCATTTGTTCTTGATTTCATGAGCAATAACCTGATCTAGGGTTCTTTTTTCTTTTCTCCCCTTCTAAATCTGGGAGAAAAAGAAAAGAAAAAGAAAAAAGAAAAAGAAAAAGCAATTCTAGCATAAACAGTTAACATTCAAAGTGTAAATTTGAAATTTTATTTAATTCAGAGATCTAATCAGAAATTGGATCCCCAAGCAAAAAAAAAAGAAGGGCTAGTTCCGTCATTTACGAAAAATGGAATGCTTGTTAATGCGGGGTTACAAAATAATTTTGAAAAAAGAGGAGTGAGGAATAAGCAGACGTAAGTGGAGAGCTGAAGGTAGCATTGCTTTTGCTTTTACTCGCTCGTCTTTTTTGGGAAATTGTCCTTCCTTTTCCCGCAAGTGGAGATCCGGTGAGGTAAGATGTGCCTGAGGAGCAGCGTGGCCGGATTAGATGGGATACGCGTTATGTGAGCTCGAGAGGTCCGTAACGGCGTAATGATCAGTCATGGCTGCTTTGCTATGAATAACGTAACGGGCTCGTGGAACAGAAAAAATTTAAACTTTCTAATAAATCTAACTCAAAATTAAACTTCACCTATGTCATAATTGAGTTAGATTTGTGTAATAAACTAATAATATTTTTGACACGTATAATGCACGTAAGAAAAATAATCAAGCTACTTAACTAAGGGGTATTCAAATGAAAAAAAGAACTTTAAAAATAATCATATGTTATTATATTTTTCTCAAAGAGTTGGAAAATAAATGGTATAAGTTTTCTAAAAAAAACTTGAGTTTGGTTGAGTTATTAAAAAATATGTAGATCCTTGTATAATCATATCTAGTAAAAAGGTTCTAACATAAAAAAGAGAGAAATGGAACTAACTACTTGTTTGTTTCTTTGGTTAGCTTGTCTGTTTGCATGTGAGTTCATTGATTAAATTGTAGATTCGCGTTATAAAACAAAGAGCTAGTATAAATAAAATTGCAGATACTTTTTGCAGTTTAGAAAATATTTCTTCTCAATTAATCTTTTAAGTTTTGTAAAATTGATTTTATATGAAGAAAGTAATAGGCATGTACATGATCTTTTTAATCTCCAACTTATCTTCTTCAAAGGAAGTTAATTAATTAAATTTAATTAGCCACTCCCTATTTTTTATAACACCTTTTATTAGTGCTTATTTTTTTTTTAAAAAAAAAACTTAACATTGACGTAAAATTTTACATCCTCTTCCGTTGTATTACCACTATCATTACAACCACATGTCCTTACTCTGCCACTATCAACGCCTCATAATCCCTCACTATCACACGCTCTACCATCGCTTACTAGCCACAATCGCCTTCTCCTCCACCATTACGACTTTCTTCATCAACATCACCACCAATCAACCTGCTCATAAACTTAACCTAATTCCAAAGTCTAATCTCAGCTACTGGTCTTCCCATTTTTTACACTCTCGCCATTGCCATGCTATTCAAGAGTTCTTCCCTTTTTTTGGCTAGGTGTAGAGAATCTTGACTTCCTTCTTATTCAAAATTCCAACCCAATCTTTAACCCTTTGCCTAGGGGTGGCTATCGAGGTGGGTCAACCCGTTTTGACCCGTCATGGTTAGCCTAGTGTGACTTGTCTGAGTCGCACAAGGCGAATACGGGTCCGCTCGTATTCGTCCCGTCACGGGACGAATCAGGTCGGGAAAAATTTCCCCAACCCACACACACACACACACACACACACACACACATATATATACTTGTGTCCTTTCAAAAGGATTTGGACCGAATCCTTCCCACTCAAATACAACCCTCTGACATTCGAATACAAGATCCACTCCCCATTGAAGTTGATCTATATTATTTTAAGTATTTATAAACCAAAAATCAAGTGTTTTGGATACTTTTTATCCATCCATAAAGCGGCGTAAAATGGACGTGTAGTTAGTTTGTTAGACCTGTCTTTAGACATATAAATTCTCGATCTGACCATTTGATTATGATCTAAACATTTAAAAACCCTACAAATCAATTTTGTTAGGTTTCAAATGTTCTACACCGTTAAACTAACTAACTTACTATTTAGGTCGTTCATTTTTTTCCTACTTGATGTATAGGCAAAAATTATTTAAAACATTTGATTTTTGGTTTGTAATATTTGAAATAATGCAGATCAATTTCAACGGAGTGAATCTTATATTCGAATATCGGATGTTGGTATTTGAGTGGGAAGGTTTTAACGTCAAATCTTTTTAAAAGGACTGTAGGCTGTCTAAAAATCACTAAAGACAAGTCATAAAAAAAAAAACAGAATCTAAACTCCAGACGCAAGGCTAATCATAGCCATCACCGCAGCACCAAGACGCGAAGGTCGAAACCCGCGTCTCAGCATCATTGCAGCACCAAGACGCGAAGGACGAAACCCGCGTCTCAGCATCACTGCAGCACCAAGACGCGAGGGTCGAAACCTGCGTCTCAGTATCACTGCAGCACCAAGACGCGAGGGTCGAAACCCGCGTCTCAGCATCACTTCAGCCAAGGCGCAAGGCTCAAAACCCGCGCCTCGGTTATAACTGCCCTCGTTATTGAGTCAATTACTGCCCACGTAATGAGGGAGTTGACCCCCATAGTGGAGCGTTTTTAGGGGGCACGTTCACCCTTGAAACCTCTATAAATAGCCCCGTTTGCTATGGAGAAGAGGTCGGTCGATCAGATAATTCTTGATAAAAAAAGAATTCCGGTTGTGAGCTGTAGAAGCACCAAGACCTTCACTGAAAGGAAAGAGAGAGTTCAACTCTTCTAACAACTTGCTGCGTAGAAGTTTGTCTTTGCCTACAATCTCTTTGAGATTCCTGGTGGATAAGAGATGTGTTACTCCGTCTGCTATCTAAAGAGAGGATTCGCAAGAGGTCCTGACGTTCACCCGTCAACGGAAAATAAGATTCACTTTCCACCGCCACATCAAGAACCCAGCACTAAACAAAGGGGAGATTCAAGTCTAAACATCTTCCCTCCCTTGTAGTAGGAGTATTGATCTATTATAATTCTTCATTGATTCAAGGAAATTTTACATGAAACTTTCTCCCACCAAACAAGGACACAAGTGTATGTGTGTGTAGAGAGAGAGAGAGTGTGTGTGTGTATGTATGTATATACGTATGTATGTAGACTTGTGTCCTTCCAAAAGGATTTGAGCCCTAATTCTTACCAATCAAATTTAACCCTTCGACATTCGAATATAAGATCCACTCCGTTGTATCTATATTATTTCAAGTATTTATAACCAAAATTCAAGTATTTTGAATACCTTTTTGCCATCCATCAAGCGGCATAAAATCGACGGCCGAAAGTAGTGAGTTGGTTAGAATTATGTCTTTAGACATACAAATTCTCGATCCGGCTATTTCATTATGATTGAAACATTTAAAAACCCCTACAAACCAATTTTTGTTAGGTTTCAAATGCTCTACACCATTAAACTAACCAACTCACTATTTAAGCCGTTCGTTTTTCTCCTACTTGATGCATGGGCAAAAAGTATTCAAAACACTTGATTTTTGGTTTATAAATACTTGAAATAATATAGATCAACTTCAACGAAGTGGATATTGTATTCGAATATCGGGTGTTGGTATTTGAGTGGAAGGATTCGGGCTTGAATTCTTTTCGAATGACACAAGTGTGTGTATCATTATTATTATATAGCTATGAGAGAGAAAATTAGATAGGGACCTCTATCTTATTTTTTAAATTTTTTTTAAATCCTCAACGCTAAAAAAAATTAAAAAAATAACGAAACTGCTCGAGAGACCCGATTCATTTCCCGCTATTTTGACTCATCTCGTTGGAGTGATTACAAGACAAATTAAACCCGTCTCTATCTTGTAATGAATATATTGGCTAACGGGATGAATCAACCCGATTAGTCTCATTAGCCATCACTACCTTTGCTACAATATTCTTGCCGTCTCCTCATCTTTCTGCCTGTAGCCATCTCATCTTTCTTTCTCTAGCAATCACCACACTATTCTAACAAAATACATTTTCTTTCACATCATCACAGTCACTATAATTGTGACGATCGCTTACCCCCAACAGTTTTCTTGGAGATTACTTGAAAGTTATATTGAAAAGGTGACTGCTATCAAGAGAGATTTATCTAGAGGGGTAAGTTTAAAAAAAAAAAAAAAAAAAAAAAAAAAAATCTTATACTATTAAACTTTGGCTTCATTAGAGGGGAAAAAAAAAAAACTCTTACACTATAGTTTGCGTCAAATTAAATATAGTGCACAAGAATATTTTGCTTGGGGATTTGCTATAATCCTGTGGGAAATGTTTCTTTCCTCACGAATTTGATTACATTTTTCATGAATTTTTCTGTGTGAAATGTCAAAATTTATAGTATGGCATCTCATTCACCAAGTGGCGCAGATCAAAAGGCGAAATCATTTAAATATGTGTTTGAATCTTTCACTCTCTAGTTTCTCAATTTCTATAATTGTGGTTACTTTATCTGTGATTTTTAATTTTGTTAACACCATTATCCACTACAACAAATTATAAAATATGGTAACAAATTCAAAATTGTCGAATTTGTAAATAAACCAACTGCTAGTATTTAACTTAAAAATCATTTCCGTTTGTTAATATCTCTTATGCATCTTATCTGTCGGTTCAGAATTAACATGGACATAACCGATTGAGAAACTACCAAGCTCAAGATTTCTACCGTTCAGAGGTGACGAGCTGGACATGACGGTAAAAGAAATAATTCCGCTGAGAAAATAAGACTCATTGGTGATGTCTTTTAGTTTCTTTTTTGTTTTATTTTTTTTCTCAAGGTCCAGTTTAATTTGCTGCAAGTAAGAGGAAAATGTGCAAGTGAAAAATAGAGAGAAAAAGATGAGAAAATAGTAGGAAATTTGAATTTGCACAAAATTTTCGGTGTTTGATTGTAACGTGGAGGTGTTAGTGAAAAAACATACTGTATTTTTCGGTGTTTGGTTAGTATTGTGAGAGTGAAAGTAAAAAAGTTAACTACGAAATAATATTAAAATAATTATTAACTATGCAGTGTTTTTAGATTATAATTAGAGTGCAAATGAGATTTAAATAATTACAAATTAACTGTTTTGAATTACAACTTATTGTAAGTAAAATTTACGTGACCACAAAATAAACTGTAGCACATTGTAAGTGAGAAAATAAAAAGCGATTTTCCCATTTTCCTTTTCTAGTTCCAAACAAATACCGTAAGTGAAAAATGAGTTTTCTCACTTTCGCTTTTCCCCAGCGCCCAACCAAAGTGTCCCTATTTACCAACGTTTTTGGAAATTACCGCGATTTTGTACGGGTCCACGGGCGCAAGCCTACGTGACTGGGTTTATGGACCATACTCAAGGCCTAGAGACCTACTCACCCTGCAAGAACCAAATAGGCTAAAGAAAAAAGTGTATTGTCATGAAAGTAAAAACCCTTTCGTACCCCATAAACCTACATAAAACCCCACTTCAAAATGGGTAGGCATGCGCTTTCATTTTACTGAGATCACACACTCCACTCCTACTTTAAGTGTATCTGCTTTAAAGTCTGACTAGAGCACTGAACGTGATTTAGTCGGGCACCAGATTAAAAAAGTAAAAATCTAGCAATATGCAAATTGGAAAATCACAAAGACAGAAACGTAAGCAAAAGGTAACTAAAACATGTTCATAGTGATATTTGTATTGCTTTTCGAACTGTAGGTTATGACTACCCGAGTGGAACATAAAGAAAGGAGAATTCTCTCCTCTCTCGCCTGTTTTTATCTTTTGCTAACTGCTAAGAATTTCCAACGTACTCTTAACTCATAATAATAGCCTTTGAATAATAGTACTACTTTGTCCCAACAAATGCTGCAAGCCTGCAAAATCGAGTAGGCTAACAGCTTCTTCAACATGCCAATCTATAACCACGAATAAACGAACATGCAAGGTGTCAAGATGTTAAGACTTGGCTCAATGGTAAAGATCAATCTGCATTTTTTCTTCTCCTGTTTTAATAAAAATTATAGTAACTAAATAAAAATAAGAAAACCAAAATTAGATAAATTTCTCTCTCACTGTGGATGACAAGCCCCTCTGGGGGCCTGGAAGAATCTTTGTAATTCTTGCTACTGTTTCCAAGGACATGTCGATGCCCGCGCGCACGCCCACGTCAGGTGATTGGACTGCCACTCACCATTTCAGTGTTTGGACGCGGCCACCCGAGAAAGCCACGTTGAAAGTGCACCTCTCCTCTCTTCAGCTGACCACCCCACAGTTTCTCCTTCCTTTTCATTACCCCTCCCTTCTCAATTCCCTATTTTTAACACAATTAATTAAGCTCATGATATATATATCAGTGTTAACAATATTGTGAAGCAAATTGATCTAATCGAAGTAAGCTCGTTCTTTCATTGTTACGTTCTCTCAACTGAGCGATTTGTGTGCAATATTGTACTCGTACATATTGTTTGAGTCGGCCTCTGTAACATGATCGAACTAGTTTTGACAGAGGAAAGAGATCAGAATAGGGTTTCAATCGAACTGATTGCTCAACTGTGATAATTAAGCTCTCTAGCTAGCTCCTGACGCAGGACCACAGTGCTCCAAGATCTAGGACCACTGCCACTGAAGAGAACTGTGGATCATCATCAATGGTGTGACCAACGACCAACCTTGACTAGGGCCAAAAAGGAGGGGGCATTACCGTCGTGGCACGCGTCAGCTCGATGTGACCCCCCGCCACTTGCATTATTGGCCTCCGACGGCCAATCGGGTGTCGCTGTAAAAAGCGGTCTCTCCTCCTCGTCGACGTCTACAAATATCTGCACCAGAGTGGGCAGCGGATTACGTTGTGAGTCTCCCAAAGCCCTGACATTTACTAAGCGTGTAGGGTTATCAACTACGTAAGTTAAGAAGATTACCTAGAGTACTCAAAGAGTTGTAATTAAGTTAGTATTGAGGTTATTTGGATTAGGGTTTGTTAATTAATTTGTGTGGTGAGGGGTTTGGGGGTGGGTGAAAGGGAAGGAGAGGAGAAAGAAATAATGTGGCCGACAGCAAGAGGATGAGGAGCCAGTTAGATGCAATAAACATGGGAAGTAAAGGGACAGTTGGGGCCTTCACGTACATGGAGAAGCCAAAGAAGGATAATAGAAGAGGACACTGGCTGTGAATATAAAGGTGCCACAAAAGGATAGGACTTTGGGCTAGCTTAATGCACCAAAGGCACAATATTTGTCAGAGTGATCGATATGTGCCCTTTAATGGATATTCTCTGTTGGTTGGCTGGCTAGCTGGTTGGTCCCACCCCAGCTGAAGGTGATGGGATGCAGTGTACATGCACTTAAGTTTTCTTTATTTTTAGATAATTTTTCTTTTCTTTTCTTTTTTCACTTTTGATATATATATATATATATATATATATATATATATATATATATATATATATATATATATATATATATTTTGAGCTGGGCTACTTTCGAAAGTATCAATAATATCGATACTCCCACTTTGATTTGGTTGATACACTGCCAATATACAGGATCCAAATCGTTGAATGTAACATACTACCTATAAACTAGTCAGGAATAAAATTTCACAGATTTTCGTTATTATTTACCCGTTCATCAAAAGTGGTATCAAAGTTAAGCAATTTTAGGTCATAAAATGTCGATTTTTAGTCTCTTTAATGAACGGATAAATGATAACGAAAATCTGTGAAATTTTATTCCTGACTAATTTATAGTTAGTAGATCACATCCAACTGTTTGAATATTACATATGAGTGGTGTATCAACCAAATCAAATTGAGAGTATCGACATTCTTGATACTTCTCGAAGTAGCCCAGCTCAATTCTATATAGACTTGTGTCCTCTCAAAAGGATTTGGGGTCGAATCCTTCCCACTCAAATATCAACATCCGACATTCCAATACAAGATCCACTCTGTTGAAGTTGATTTATATCATTTCAAGTATTTATAAACTAAAAATTAAGTGTTTTGAATACTTTTTGCCCATGCATCAAGTAGGAAAAAAAAACGGACGGCCTAAATAGTGAGTTGGTTAGTTTAACGTATAGAACATTTGAAATCTTACAAAATTGGTTTGTAGGAGTTTTTAAATGTTTAGATCATAATCAAATGGACGGATAGAGAATTTGTATGTCTAAAGACATAGATCTAACCATTTAGTGAGTTTGAAACTCGAAAAGACTTTATATGGTTTGAAATAAGCTCCAAGAGCTTGGAATAAAAGATTGAGTACTTTTCTTATTTTAATGGTTTTTTAAAAGCAAAGTTGATACTAGCTTATTTACAAAGCATATAAATGATGATTTTCTTAATAGTGCAAATATATGTTGATGATATTATTTTTGGACCAATAATGAAAAACTTTGTAAAAATTTTGAATCATGCATGAAGAAAGAGTTTGAATGAGTATGATGAGGGAGCTCAACTATTTTCTTGGACTTCAAATCAAGCAAAGGGTGATGAGATCTTCATCAATCAAGGTAAGTATGCAAGAGAACTTATCAAGAAATTTGGGCTTGAAGATGTAAAGATATGCAAGACTCCCATGGCTACCATAACAAAACTTAATAAAGATGAATAAGGTAAAAATGTTGACATTAAATTCTATTGTAGCATGATTAGTAGTTTGCTTTACTTGACGGCTAGTAGACCGATATCATGTTTAATGTGTTTTATGTACTAGATTTTAATCTTTTCCTTAAAAGTCACTTAATTCTTGTAAAACACATTATTAGATATCTAAAGTGTACTATTGGAATGGGCTTATGAAGGTTGAACAATTTTCTATGATGAGCTATTCGGATGCCGACTATGCAGGTTGTAGAGTGGATAGGAGAGCACTAGTAGAACTTGTTATTTTTAGAAAATTGTCTCGTTTCGTGATCTTTCAAGAAACAAAATTTTCGGAGCTCTCTCAACCACCAAGGTGGAGTTTGTTACGATCGGGGTTTGTTGTGCACAAGTCCTTTGGATGAAACATACTCTCCTTTATGATTTATATTTTGACCATATTAAAATATTTTGTGATAATACTAGTATCATTCATATGATCAAGAATACAAATCATATAGCAGATCAAGCACGTAGAGAATAGATATTACTTTCTTCGAGATCATTATGAGAAGGAGATATTGAGATTGATTATATTTGTACCGATTTTCAATTAGCGGATATGTTTACTAAACCACTTAATCTTAATAGTTTTTCTTTCATTTATGGTGAATTGAATATTTGCATTATGGAACCATGAGTTTTTCAAATTATTGTTTGTTTTTATATTATATTTGATTTTTTTTTTTGTTTACTTAATTGGTATGATTTAGCTCATTTTAAAATAAATTGGTATCAATAATAATAGAGTTTCAATGTTCATTTTATTGATATCTATTAGTTTTTAATTAGTTTTTAAGTCTCATTTTTATTTATGACAAAAAAAAAGGAGAGAAGATTTATGTGTTATTTATATTTGGATTTATAAGTTATTTGGTATTAAGAAGATATATGAGTTAGGGATTATAATTTAGCTACTTGCTATTATCTCTATTTCATGTTTGTTTGCCTTACTTTGTTGTATACTTATTTGGTGGTTGGAGGTAAGATGAAGGTTGGTATGTTTATGCATGATTTTCATATCTAGACCTATATGAAAATGATGACTTGTTTGAAATTGTCACATTCTTTAGTCATAAATGATTAAACTTGATAGATAAGCATAATTTTAGGGGGAACTTTGCAAGCTCTCTTGTCTATCCTCAATAACTACTGTGCTTTGTCATCATTAAAAGGGGGAGATTGTTGGCCCAAGGTTATACTCTCCGGTGTTGTTTTGATGATTACAAACCACATGACGTTATTCGGCACAAATCAAGTTTGTATTTTTCTTAGTATTCAGGTTCTAAGAATAATATTAGTGTATTCTTCCTCAAAAGGAAAGTATTCTTGTCTTAAGGTCACTCAAAGGAGGGTTCAGTTTGGACGATTAAGATTCACATTTTAGAGAAGCCCTCTTGAAGATTCCTTGAAGACATAGAGTACAACTGTTAGATATAAAATGTTTAAAGTATAGTGTGTAGAATTGATGCTCAAGAAGTCACACACACAAAATACAAGTTTTGATATCTAGTTTTTCTCATTTTGATATTTTACAAGGTTTGATATTTGATATATGTACCATATTTTTCAAATTTATATATCTAGTTTATATCATGTATCTCGTAACCTATGTATTGCCAAAACACTTTTCAAATCAATACAACTTTTAAAAATAAGTTTGATTTCAAAAACTACTTCAAAACTATTTTTTGGTCAGATCGTCGACCGGGCGGTCAACTGATCTCGTGGCCATGTCTTTGTGCATGCTGTGCACGTTTGTCGGACATTGACTAGTTGATCGGCATCCTAGCGGTCGACCAACAACCTTAGCGGTCGACCTCCCGACAAGCTTTTGATCTCGGTTGAGACCGGTCGACCGGGGCGGTCAACCGAAGTCCAACGATAGTTCAAATTTTTGAACTGTCCTTAAATAACGACTAGTTTTTAAAAATCTGATTTTTTTTAACTTATGCCCTTGATAGTTTGCTCTTTTTGAGTCTAATCTCTCTCCAAATGACCCAGATAGGCTCTTCTAATAGTGTTTTTTCATTCGCTATATATATTATAATATATATATATATATATATATATATATATATAATATATATATATATATATATATATATTATATATATATATATATAATATATATATATATTATATATATATATATATATTGTAGAGGATTACAAACAAGTTTTTATTGATAAATATTTGAAAAAATTAAGTTTATTCAAAGAAAAGATTTCAAGTTTTCTTTCTTCAAGTATTCTCATTTCAAAACCAATTTCTACAAGTTTTTTGCTCTTAAATTGATTTATTTCAACTGATTTTTCTTTCACAAACTTGTTGAGCTTCATCTCACCATCAAATACTATAGGAAGTTGTAAAAGAGATTGTTTGTGATCTTTGTGGTCACCAGAGTTTGTAAATTTCATTGACTTTGCGCTACCTCTTGTGTAGATGATTGAGAGTTGGAGTTGTATACTCCAGTCTTGTGTAGACCATTATAGTTTCTTTGTGGAGGCTCCTTTGTAGAAAGATCCTTAGTGGATGATGAAGGCGGAGACGTAGAGCCTGGTGCTCGAACCTCGAAACAAATCATTTGTGATTGTGATTGCTTTCTCTCTTACTCTACTCTACTTGCTATTGCTTACATTTGTGTTTTACATTCATTTTCATCATTTTTACTTATCGGTTTGCACTCTCTAAATCAACAAGGCAATTAAGCACCTCAACTCATTATCTAGAGGAATATAGAGGAGAAGTTTTAAAGCACTTCATAGGGAATTCGGTTTCATTTCTTGATTTGAGTTGACCGTTTGCATCATTCATTTTACAATTGTTGCATTTTACATTATTGATCATTAGATTAGCACTACACATATTCACCCCCCTCTAAGTGTACTCTCATATCATAACCCTTTCTCCTTGGTCGCAATTCGGGTGTACTTTCATGTCATAACCTCTTTCGAGGATTTCAACCACTTCATATGGTCCTTCCAACTTAACAGTGAGTTTACCTTTTTGTTTTTCTTTGTCACTGATTTCATCTTTCGGAGGACGAGATCACCGACTTTTAAGGTATGTCCTCGAACTCCGGAGTTGTAGTACCTTGCTACTTTTACTTCATTAGATTATGTGGTTGAACGCGTTAGATTATACTTCGTCCGAGAGGTTGAGGTTGGCTCAGAGGCCTTCTTCGCTTCATTGTAGTACGTGACCCTGAGGCTTTTCATCCCGACCTCAACTGGTAGCATAGCCTCGGACCCATAAGTTAGTCAAAAGGGAGTCTCATGTGGCAGTCTTGTGAGTCGTGCGATAGGACCATAATATCCTCGAGAGATGCTCAGGCCAATAGCCTTTGGCATCCTTTACTCTTTTCCTCAATGGCTCAAAGATATTCTTGTTGATAGATTTCGATAATCCGTTCGATTGCGGGTGTGCAATGGACGCGAAGTGTATGGTGATATCCCATACATCGCGGAGGTCCTTGAAGCTTTGCTGTAAAATTGGGGCCCATTGTAACACCCCGTTATTAAAATCTTAATTTAACATCCTAATTCTTTACTAATGAAATTATATGATATTATATGAGATGAAATCCTGAGTATGGGACTGTTAGAAATTTTGTGAGAAATTTTTTGGAGTGGAATGGAATATTGGTAATTGTAAATGCTTGTATGTGAATATAAGTATGTGGGTAATTGGATTTATCATTTATAAATAAATAATTATATACTAAATACATTTTTTCACATGCCATCACTTGCATATCAAATATTAGTATATTACTTTAATTGGGAGAGTGATGTGGCATGATCTTATGTAGCATGGGGACTTGAGTGATGAAGTGGCTTTACTAGATTAATCCCCACAATTTATTTATGGGAAAATGAGGGGTAATTATACCATTTAACTCTCTCTCACACTCATCTCTCCCGCACACATATTTTTTTTCCCCAAATCAAACTCCATCTCTCTTTCTCTCTCGGCAATGTTGGCCGCGCGAGGCGCGCAGGCCGCCGGCGAGGCCTGGCGGCGGGCCAGGTGCGCAGGCGACGCGCGGTTGGGGCCGCGGCCGCGGCCAAGCAGCAGCCAGGGCCGCGGCGGAGCGCCGGCGTGCGCCGTTGCAGCCCCGGCTGCAGCCAGCGGCGGCTGCAGCCTGGGGCAGCAGCTGCCAACAGCAGCCCGCTGCTGCTGCCGGCACGGCGTGGAGTCGACGGCGAGCGGCATGCGCAGCGAGGCGGAGCGGGTTTGACGATCTAAAGGGAGGAGAAGCCCTAGGTGAGGGGAGTTATCTTTATTTCAGATTTAAAATTCATCCCAAATTTAGATCCTTTGATGTTTATTCTTAAATTATAAATGAAATTTGCTGTTATTGTGTGAGTGGAGAGTTCTTTGGACTCGAGTTATTGGTAATGGCTTGATTATTTGGAGTTGAAATCTTCTCTCCCATTGTCATGACCTCCAAGGGAGATCCTAATTTTTACAACACAAATTTCTTTTCCTTGGCCAAATTGTCTCTCCAATTGAGCTTAAGAAATTTAAGATTTGTCATTAGAAGTCCTTAACTAAAATTGATGTTTTATCTTTTTGATAGAATGCAATCATGGTTACTTCTAAGGTTGTTTAATTATAATTGCATAGTATAGATGTAATAAATCATGTGCTTGTATTTTTTGTGCGCGAGATCACCATACAATTACATTTAACTGAGTTCTTGGATGACAGTCATGTTATCATCATCAAAATATATATATATATATATACATAATATCATATGTAGTGGCTAGATATTTGGATTGATCGACAAATTTTGTTGATGAGGAATTGGATATATTAATTAGCATGGAAGAGGAAGAACTTAGCATCGATGCTTACTAGGCACAAATCCTCTTTAGAGTGTTTTCCATCAAGAGCATTAAGATGCACTTGGTATCCACATATATCGCTTGGCCACACAAGCGCTTGCTCCTTGTACACTTAAAGCTAACAGTTTGTTAAAGACAAATTCTTTTGACCTATGATTGATGCTCATAGTTAATGCATAATTAAGAAGTCATGTGAAAAATCTAGTACTTCTCCGCCAATTGATTCCTTGAGAGATGTAAGACTTCTAAATTCTGTAAGATGTGTAGAGACAAGGGAATAGTATTATAGAATTGTTTAAATAAAATGGAGAAGTATGTTAAGTTGAGAATATATGTGAGACTGAGATTGTGAAGAAATTGTCCTACATTAAAGTACCAATAATATGCCAGCGAGGAGTGTCGCATTATTGTTTAATAAAAATTCTTTTGGCTTACATTTTATGGCAAGCGGGAAATTATCATCTAAAGAGAAAAGCATGATTAAGCCGAGGTTACGCAGTTTATAGTTCATGAGAATTATTTATGTGCAAGCCATAGATGAATGTTTCACTTGATAACTTCAAGAACCGTGTGATTTTTTTTGCATATATGCTTTAGTAACGAGTTGACAGCTGAATATTTATGATCCTTCTGCTACTCTGTTAAACCCCATCGGAAAATGGAATCTAATGGAAATGTTCTTATCCCTTCTGCTATATTTTGGTAATAAGTATAGCATAACCTGCACGCCAAGTACTTCAGCTTATTTATGACTAGAATTCGATGAACTTGGTAATGGTTGCTTCCAAGCAAGATTCAAACATGTGTTATATTACTAGTGCAAGAACGGAAGTTGATCACTATTAGTGGTGGTCATGGCCACCAACAAAGGCGATGGAGAACTTAGAGTTTTTAGGGTTCGTATTAAATGTTGGAGATAATTTCAGGCTCGACTTGGTTCTTGTTCATTCCTATGCAAACTATCATAACTGGTAGGCGATATTCATAATTATTATGTTATAGTGGAGAGTGAGGAAAATGTGAATGGAAGCACGATAGTCAGAGGAAGACTATGATCTTAATTATAGTTAAAGTCTTATGGATTGAAAGTGATATGTCACTTCAGCAGTAAAAATGGAACGTGAACTTATTAGGAGCAAGGGCACAGGTGTATCAGTCTGCCTATTTTAGTAGTATTATAGGCAATGTTTCATTAGTATGGTTTCACACACACACACACACACACACACACACACACACACACACACACATATATATATATATATGGATATAAGGTACGGTTGTATGTCTAACTAGAATTTAGGTCCTTGTTTCGTGAGACATGTTACAGTGGATTTAATCCCTGATGCTACATTTAAACCTTGACACCTGTTGCGTATGAGTATTCATGACCTTGGCATTCCTCTTAATAATTTAAAAATGAACAGAAGTTTATCTAGATATAAAACATGTTAAAAGGAATTCTGAAGTTGTAAAGCCTTTATACCCTGTGACCATGTACTAGACTTTCGGAGAGTGGAATTCTCATACTCCACATAAAGGGCAATGGGTATATGCAAATTATTATTTGTAGACTAGAAAGTGGACAATGGTATTGTTCCGTTTAACTTAGTAGTAATACTGTCCGAGCATCATGTGTCGACTACTTCATACACCAGAGATTTTTCATAGCTCTCGAGTATAATTATCTTTATCCCGATGAAATAAACATTTGGTAAGATCAAAACTTACCTTGAAATCACGAATTTGAGCCAGGTGATAATGCCTACTGCATGGTAACCAAATATTAGACTAGAACTGCATGTAGTTGATATATATAGGATCGTATCTATAGGTGTAATAGAACTCGGAATTAATTGAAGAATGAGTAACCAGCAGGAGTGAACATGGATTTGAATCCTAGTATGAACTTATGACAAAATCGTTATGCATTCAGGGCTTATATGTATATGGAGGGTTACCTCGAGTAACCTGAGGCGAACTATTATTGTCGAGTACGTTTAACTCTTGATGGATTTATAATTCGTCAACTATGCCAATCGAATATTAAATGTATGAAAAATGAGAATCTTATTCAACTACAAGACTTGATTAAGTATGAATGGTCAGCAGAATTGAACTACCCTTAGTTAACAAGGGTGTTAAGACTAAGTACACAGTGTGGTGAATTATCCTGCTTCATTAACCAGGATATTGAATGTGTGAATTGAGAATTCCAATTGTATGATTAGATATTGGGTATTGAGCATGACAAAATAATTGCTTAGTGTGTTGTTGAATAAAGTACATAAATATGGGTAACCTGTGTGTTAGCAAATGTGTATGCATCTGAGAACTGATATGTTTCTTTGACTGTGTATGTCACATTGGGGCTATATAAATACAAGTAGCACGATCTAGAAGATTGTATATAAGTACTGTGAAGCAGAACTCGATCCATATGCATGGAATAGATAACTACAGTGTTAGCTTGAAATTTTTGTGTATGCATGCCTTCGAAATAAAGTGATAAGCTATAAAGCGAACTATCACTATTGGTTAATGCTCTGTGAACGTTGATATTATATATATTGATTGTTATCTGCATGTATGGCTCATGTATCGATGCTTCCAGTTGTACATGGAGGAAGGGTCGGGCGGGAGCCGGTAGGAGGGGAGAAGACGGTGTTGATATTTGTATATTGATATTATATGGAGGAAGGGGCCGAGCGGAAGCCGGTAAGGAGGGGGGAAGACGGTGTTGATATTCATATATTGATATTATATGGAGGAAGGGGCCGGGCGGGAGCCGGTAGGAGGAGAAGACGGGGAATCTCACAAGCTGTTTATGATTTGGGTATGCTTTTGAATAATACATGATATGTATCTCATTAAGTATGACATGTCAATCTTATAAAAAGGGGTGATACGACCATGTGATATATAAGTATGTTTGTGGCGATTGTTTTATCTGAATGGATAAATTATGTTTAATATAGTGAGAATGGGATTGGGCACCCAGTGCTTGGTACATGAAATACATGGGTTATGTGATGTAAATACATAGTTAAACTCGACCATAAAGTATGAGTTGTTGAGATAATATTTTTACTAGCTCACAGTCTCTATAATTATATGCGGAACCGTAACCTAAGAAAGCTGAAGGAGAGTGGATTACCATAAGAGTCAGACCGTGTCCGGGATTGTAGAGATTCTGTCTTGATTCTTATCTTCTGAGATGTTATCGATCTTCTCTTATTCATCTAGATTGCTCTCATCTCCTGGTACACTTCTTATTGTTTATTTTCACCATTTATTGATCTCTCTTTTGGACTCTACTCACTGAGCTTTTAAGCTCACCCCCTTCCAGTTCATATGTTTTCAGGTTACGTGGAAGGCAGGTGCCTGGCTTAGCTGTGTGGAGATAGAAGTGGTATTTAATATGATATTTTTATTCTATGTACTTAATATGTGATGTAATTGGAGTAGTTTGAAGGGTGTATAAAATTTCAGTTTGAGATAGATGTTTATTAAGTTTCCTCTAGATTATTTTGATGAGTTAAAGTTATATTTGTATTATGTGGTGGATTCTGAGAGGGGTACCCTCGAGCATATGTTTCTTTTGTTTTCACTTAAGTAGGCGATGTCAAGCCAAATTGTATCTGGAGAATAAGTTAATCTTGTGAGCCATAACACTATTGTGGTTGCATGGGTGATTATAAATTTTGTTTATATGTTTGGATTGAAGATATGTGGGCCGAAATTATTGTGAGTGGAAAATGTATATTTGGGCATATC